>JANIJG010020761.1:5023-37365 GCA_024611175.1 Megaceryle torquata
TGGTCAAATGTAGCGTTCTCAGGAATAGTTATTTTCATCTATCTTGTGAAATGTTTCTTTTCTTTGGTCCTCTAGGCACAAGAACATGAGCTCCCTGTGAGCTTGGGGTTTGGAGATCAGTCCTGTGCAATACAGCCCCTTTGTTTCTGTGTCTTGCAGCCGCCGTTTCCTCTACATAGTCAACCTGGATGCACCAAATGAAGGTCATCGAAAGATCTCCCGGCAGAGCAAGTGGGACATTGGGGCAGTGCAGTGGAACCCTCACGACAGCTATGCCTACTACTTTGCAGCTTCAGTAAGTCCACTTATTTAAAAGCTGTCATCTTCTTTCCTGTTTCATGGGTGGACTTTGGTCAGGGAGGTATTTGGCCTGATGGGTCTCAAGTTACTGGCCAGTGTTGGATCTAGTTTTGCGTGCTTGCTTTTAGCTCAGTGGTGTAACCATCTGGGTTTGTTGGTGGGCAGGGACCGAGTCAGTGAGAAGTTTTTACTCTCTGCATGGAGAAGTAAATTGATTGGTGGCCATTTGGGGCCTGAGCACTGGTTTTAGCTCTGATCTTTAGTCGGTCTATCGTGCTCTGTAGCTTGTTCACCCAAAGCCCTGAGCTTCTGCCAGCGGCAGTCTGAGCCATCAGCCACAGAGCCGCAGCAATTTCTGTTCTGCTGCTGTGTTGCATCTGCTTTTATAGCCTGGAAGACTTGGAATAGCTGGGAGTGGAGAGGTTCCTTCTGTTTTTTTTTTTTTCTTTTGAGCAAACACTTTGCTGAAGGTGGTTTCCTGGGGTTTTTCTTACTTTTTATTCCTGCATTAGCTATGATTGAAAAGAAAGTCTTGAAAGTGGAGCAGTGTTGTCAGTAGCCTTAGCTTGTTTTCTCTCTGACATTCGCCAGCCTGTCTCCTCCCAGCTCTAGCACATGGCTGGCATCTTAAAGGTGCCTTCAGCAGCTGCCCGCTTTGGAGTGGAGAGTTAGTAAAGCTTTCAAAAAGGTGTCCTTCAATGCCACTTCTGGATACAGCCTGTGAAAATCAAAACCAAATTGGGCAATGTGCTGTGCAGGCCATGAGTAGAGCAGGAAAGCTGCTTTTCAAACGCATTCTGAAGGCCATATCTAGTGGTGGGTTAATGCTGATGGGAGCAGGACCCTGCTGCGAAGGAGAGCTGTGCCCATCTGAGCACTCCAGTGTCTTGCTGCTCTGAGCACAGAAACCCATCTTGTTCCTGACTGAAACTTGTTTGCCCACATTTCTGAGGACTTCTAAGCTGGTGTTTCAGAATTCTGTCCTTGTAATTTCTGTGTGGTCACAAAGGCTTGAAGAAGGGGGTGATGAAATTGTTGGAAGTGTGCATTGATACTTATTGGGAGGAGCTGTCATTCCCTCACACCTTGTGCTATGGGCAACACTTTCCATGTGAGATGCCCCTCTAAGAGTCCAAGAACCTTCTGTTGATCCTTATCTTGTAACATCAACTCTGGAGTCCTGGACAGATTCTGTTGGATAACTTCACTCTACTCCCATAAATCCTTCTGTCAATGAGGAACATGCAAGGAGTTTTCTTTGCCCTGAGCTGTTGTGCAGCCCTGCTATGAGTTGTAGAGAAATGCCATGTATTTATTGCTGGAGACCTTCCGTTTTGGGGAGGGCTGGAAGGGCAAAACCCTCCATCTGCAAATTCAAATCCATATAAAACGGCTTTGGGGTAGGAAAAACAAAACAAAACCACCCTGAAAATGCCACCAGAAAAATGTGTCACAAATAATGTAAAATAAGTCTTTTCTCTATTATCTTTTCCCTCCTCTACCTGTAAGTTTGAATACAAGAGACTAATGAAGATCAGACTTTGAAGCTGTGTTATTTCTGATTTTGCAAGGACTATCCTCCAGTCGTGGCCCATAGTGTGTGGTGCTCTATAGGCAGCCAAAAAGGCAATTCCTGCCCCAGAAAGATTGGAGTCAGCCTGTGCTGAAGTGAACCATGATTGAGGCAGAATGGGATTCAAATAATTTTGTGTGTGGCTGCATTTGGGGGAGGATTTATTCCTGGAAGGAGTTAAGAAGTCTTAAATAACATTGTCATTGATTCCTCTGGTTTGCTCCTGTGGTTTACTGTTAGTGATAAGCACTTAAGGTTTGGTTTATTTTTTCCTGGGCTGGCAAGGATGGAAGTGCCCTTAAGGAGACGACCTTGAAGCCATTAGACTGTATTGTTTGTGTTTGGCAATAGCCCTGATTATCCCAGAATCGAACAGAGGGAGAGTTGAGAACCAGTGGTGATCCATCACCCCCCTGCAGATGCCAGTTGTGAATCTGAACAGGCTGGCTGGGTTGTTCCTGCAGAGAGAATTTGGCTGCCTGTTGCCTGCAGTTACACTATGTTAGGAAATAAAAGCTTTGAGAACATCGTTTTGTGGAAACATTTTGCAGTGTAACTTTTTTTTCCCCTCCCATTCTTGTTTGTCTTCAGTTTTAAGTGGGTGTAATTAAAAGTGTAAGCTTTTGATAGTCCTTGCAGACCACAGGTTCATCTTTGCTCTCCTGCTTTGGGCAAGGACTTTGCTAATCACGGTGTGACTCATTGGTAACCCAGGTTGTTCAAAGTGAAGGGAACCTGGTACTGACACACAGATTCCTGTCCTACCCTGTTTGTCTGAGACTGTCTCCTTTCTCCTATCTAATTTCAGAGCAATCAGCGGGTTGACCTGTATAAGTGGAAGGAAGGTAATGGGGAAGTTTGCACATCGCTTCAAGGCCACACCCGTGTGATCAGGTGAGGACTGAGGGCTGCTGGGGATTGCTGGGTGGAAAACGATGGCTTATTTCATAGAAGGTGGATGTTTGGGTCCTGGACCTGCTCGGGCTCTGCTCTTAGCCTGTTTTCATTCACTTTCCCGGACTGCACTGGAGATGGATGTCACATGCGAGGCAACTCACCCTCTCGTGCCTCCCCCAGTATATCAACTAAGCCTTTGATGGCTCGGGTGTCATTGCCAGAGGCTGCTGTCCTTGTAATGATCAGCAGCCATCATCTGGGAAACAGCAGCGTGTTTATAAATTGACTCCCAGCCTCATTTCTGTGTGACAGCCACTTAAAGCAGGTAATCCCAAAGATCAAGTCCACGCTGTGTTGTGGTGGTGCAGGGGAGATTTCTGGTTCGAGGGGTGCATTTTAGTGCTGGGCTGGAAATGCAGGTGAAGGACTCTTTTAATTCCAGCTCCTGACTGGAAAGGAATTACAGCCCTTGAAATGGTTGACTGGAGGCTGTGTCCCAGATACACCCAGGGAGCCCAACAGGAAGGCATCCCAGAGTCAGGGGTTGATGCCAGAAAAGCAGGATAGCTGGGAACTCACTGAGACAGTGTCCCTTTGCTTGTGGAGAAAAGAGCACACACACACGACACCTGTAAAGTTCAGGGCTAGGAGGATGCTTCTCTGGAATTTACTTAAAAGTATTTCATTGCTTCTTGGAATTTACTTAGAAATTATTAAGATCTTGCATTTTACTTAAAAAAACTTCAGTAGGTGTCATGGAGTGGCTGTGAATTTGTCGAGAAATGTATGTGGGGCTTGTGAGAAGTTGATGCAAACTATCCATGCTTCTCTCTGCTGACCTACTATGATTTTACATTTGCAGTGACCTGGACTGGGCAGTGTTTGAGCCAGACCTGCTGGTCACCAGTTCTGTTGACACCTACATCTACATCTGGGACATCAAGTAAGAATCAGTATGTTTCTACACTGTGGGGAAGTCATCAGGCTACTTTCCAGAATTAGCACCTTGCAGGGCAAAGCATGCACAGATGGGTGCTGCTCTTCAGCTCCACTTGCAGGGGCTTTGTTCGCTTCCCATAATCTCATAGATGGCTGATCTTAAAGGTCTCTTCCAACCAAAACAATTCTATGTTTCGGTTCGCCTGTTCAGAGTTGGTGAAGGACAGTAGAGAGGTACAGTTAAGCCACAGCTGTGCTCCTCATTGGGGAAAAATAGAATCATAGAATCATTTCAGTTGGAAGAGACCTTTTAAGATACTCAAGTCCAGCCATTAACCCAGCAGGCCAGGGCACCACTAAACTACATCCCTCAGCACTGCATCTCCACAGCTTTGAAACCCTGCCAGGGATCATGGGGAGTCCACCACTGCCCTGAGCAGCCTGGGCCAGCTCTTGACAACCCTTGCGGGGAAGAAATTGTTCCTCAAGTCCAACCTAAACCTCCCCTGGTGCAATTTGAGGCCATTTCTTCTTGTCTTGTCCATTATTCCTTGGGAGAAGGGTCTAACCCCACCTGGCTCCAACCTCCTGTCAGGGAGTTGTTGAGAGCCAGAAGGTCTCCCCTGAGCCTCCCTTTCTCCAGGCTGAACAAGCCCAGGTCCCTCAGCTGCTCCTCACCAGACTTGTGCTCTAGACCCTACCCCAGCTTTATTGCCCTTCTCTGGACATGCCCCAGGCCTTAAATGTCCTTCTGGGTGCTTTCTATTATGAGTAATTTCAGGGTAACAGAACTTTCCAAACCTGCAAGTATTAAACCCTCGTATGTCACACCTGAGAAGCAAGGTGCTGGCACTGGGACTGCTGGGTTCTCGTGCTGGCTGTACAGCAGGTCTTTATGACCCCTGGCAAGTCACTTTGTTCCTCTCTGCCTCCTTTTCTCAGTTATAATGGGAGGATAATTATATAACCCCACTGCACCAGGCTGCCCCGAGGCTTGTTTAGCTCCTATGAAGCACTTAGATCCTTGGTTAAATGGTGCTCGAGAATGGCAATATATTATTAATGTGTAATTAAAAGACGTAGAGAGACAATAACTGCTGGTGGTGTTTTCCTGTGATACTATCTTAGTGCCAAGGCAAAAACAGAGTTCTCTGAAGGTTGTTATCGGAAGCCCTGCTTTAACTCTCTCATGCCCTGCCATCATTTTGTGTCTGCCTGTATCAGTACTCCAGAAATGCTTGCTCGGGGCAGTCTCTGAGCAGCCTCTACAACCCACTTGTGCTGGTGAGCTCTCTGAGCTTGCTGGGGCAGTGTGCTCCTGGGGCTGCTGGCCTCCAGCAAATGAACATCCTGCTGAAAGCGGCCATCTCTGCTGACACCCTGAGGAGGTGGCCCTACAGGAAGGGCAGTTGGAAATGCCCCATGTAATTTTTCATACCAAATAACTTTTTTGATTAGGCAGAAATTCTTAGAGGAAGAGGTGCAGTCCATTCCAGAAAATGTTCTGCTTTTCAGCAGATATAAAAAGCTGAAGCCAATAGTCCTTATTTTCACTGGTGTTTTTCATGAAAGGGCAGGTGCAAGGTCAAGGAGTGAATTTTAGCCTTGATCCATGTCCTGGCTGCTAGGAGTTGTCATGGTGCCGCACTTCTTCCACTGAAGGTTTTGGTCTGTAGAGTCTGCACTCAGCTGGGCTTATATCTTACTCATTTTGCCATTTTATGCTAGAGATGAAGTCTCTGCTCTGAAGTCGCCACTCCATCTGCCTCAAATCAGGGTCTGCAAAGGCTTGACAAACTCAGCAGTGGCTTTTGTTGAGGTTTTCCACAGCTCTGTTCCTGTGAAAGCCTGTTTTGTTGCTTCGTGCTGCAACACATTGTGAACCCAGTTTCCTTGTCTGCCCAGTTGCAAGATAGAATCGTAGAGTCATAAAATTGTTTTGGTTGGAAGAGATCTTTCAGATCATTGAGTCCAGCCATTAACCCAGCACTGCCAAGGCACCACTAAACCATGTCCCTCAGCACCACATCTCCACAGCTTTGAAACCCTTCCAGGGGTGGGGACTCCACCACTGCCCTGGGCAGCCTGGGCCAGCCCTCGACAACACTTGCAAGGAAGCGTTGTTCCTCAGGTCCAACCTAAACCTCCCCTGGTGCAACGTGAGGATTTTTCATCTTGTTCCATTGCTTGTTTCTTGGGAGAAGAGACTGATCACACCTCACTACAACATGCCATGCTTTGCATGCTTTTCTCCTCCCTCTAGTCTCCTCCAAGTCCATCCTATCTCCTAAACTTGCTGCTGTATGTGGTGCCAAAACAGGATGGCTGTTGTCCTCCAGCTGGTCACCTCTTTCTTTATTCCCTTTAATGTGGTGTATTTTGGTAAGCAGAAGGCACAAGAGGCAGCAATAAAATTAGTCCTGGAATAGCAGGAAGCTCAGTGGGGAGACTGGAGCTGCTGGGCTATGCCGTGGGTGCTCACATTAGCCGTGTTGTGTTTCAGAGACACCAGGAAGCCTACAGTCTCCCTCTCTGCAGTTGGTAAGTATGGTGTGTGTGTGTGAAGTGGGTTTGCTTAATGCCTGTATTTGATGTCTTATGCCCCTGCTGTTATTCCTCCCTCCCTTCACATTCCTCAGCTGAACACGGCAGGGTACAGAAGTGCCCCAATATGTGATTGTTCTGTGTAGGAGCAGCCTGAGAGGCTCCAGTTCACAGCTTCTTTTAGAGAAGCGGAATCCACAGGGGATGTGGAGCCCTTGGAGGTTCCCAGCCTTGGAGGGCAGCGGTGGTGCTTGAACAGCCTGTCCTGAGGTTAGTGGACAGTCACATGGCATATGTGCCTTCTAGATGTAGCTTAACCACCCTGCTGCACTGTGTGTCCCGTGTTGCCCGTCTACAGTTTCTCCATGTCCTTTTATGTTTGATTGAATCAACCGGGAAACCAAAATCACGCCTCGGGCAGCGGTGCCGAATGCCACCGGCTGCCAGGCCGCCCCGTGCTTATGTGGGGCTGGCGACGTGAACCGGCCAGATCTGCTTCCCTGGGGCCCGTCAACGTGCAGGCAGCTGCAGCCGTGACACGAAGGTGCTCCTTTTGGGCCACTGTTGCTCTGGAAAGGCGCCTGTCACGGCTGTTGGCAGAGCCACTGTCCAGCCTGCTGGCAGGTGTTGGGTGTCAGTTGTCACCGGCTGTGTGGGGGAACTGGCCAAGGGACGGGTGACCAGCAAAATGGCCTTTTCCTGAGCTACCACCCCCAGGAGCTCAGCAATCCTCCTAACACAGATCTCTTATGCTCTGCTGCTTCCATCTCATCAGGCTACACAGCTGCAGCAGCTGCCCCTTCCCTCCCAGCCAGCAAACCTCTATCACAGCCTGGATCCGAGAGAAGCAGCATTTGGTTCTGGTGACTGGAGGCCAGATGAGCCAGCCCAGCAGCTGGCTCCCCAAAAAGCTTCCTTCCTCCCGTGCCTGATTCTGTTTAGTGCTGGTCCAGACATTTGTGTAGTCCCTAGTGAGCGAATCAACTCAATTAACTGGCAGCCTATTTGCAGCCTTTTTCCCCTGGACTGGGTTTTTGTCAGGATGAATCTGCTCACCATGCAGCAAGAGGTGGGGAGTGAAGGTGAGGAGGAGCAGCAGGCTGGATCCCTTTAGCTTTCCCTTGGACCGCTCCTTTTGGATGAGCTTAAAATGTTCTGAAAATCCTGGCAGAATAAGGATGAACCAAATGTGTGTTTCTCTTACAAAATCTGAAGAATCCACATCAACTGAAGCCAGATTTTGCTGTTTATTATAAATAACCAACCAACTTCTGATTTTAGGCACTTGACTGAGTTCCTCATGTCCTGTAATCACACCTGGACCATTGTCCAGATTCTATACAACGCCATTGATGTCTTTGACTCTAGTGGTTTATTTTGACCATTGGGCCTTCTGGTCCACCTAGTGAGGCCTTCTACACCTGTATTTTAATAACAGATCAGTAACACATTCCCTGTATAGCATCAGATAGTATAGAAGGTGCTGAAGGGGCAAGTGAATCATTTCTTGAGCACCTGGAAGTAGCTTGACTAAAACCAGAAGGAATTTGGGAGGGGGCAATGAACCTTCAGGTCTCGTCTGGAGGAAATTGCTCCATCTGAGCTAATGGACATGAGTATTTTAATTGCGTACAACCCATGGCTAGAAATTGCAATGAAGACCTTTGAGGTCTTCAGGACCAAACACTGCATGATTTAAAATGGGATTTAATCCTTTTCACACCATCCTTCATGACAGTTTCTGGGATGTCCTTTCTCTGAGCTGCCTTCCCTGTGCTAAGAAGAGCAGCTCAAAGCCCAGGTCAAGGGTTTGTTGTGCTATTTACTTGTTAATTGCTGGTTTTGACCTGCTCTGTTTGTGCTGCAGCTGGAGCTTCCCAGGTCAAATGGAACAAGAAGAATGCCAACTGTTTAGCAACAAGCCACGATGGGGATGTCCGAATATGGGACAAAAGGGTAAGCTGAGGGTTTAATGAGCAACCTGTGCATATTCCCACCTACCCAATACAGACTTCTCTCTGGTCACAGATAAATACTGAGAAAAAATGTTCTACTTTATCCCAAATCTTTCTTGTGGGTAGAGGGCACTGGGAGCCCATGAGCGCAAAGTGAGCATGTAGATAGTTTCATCCCCCAGAAAAGGTGCCCATTATCATTTTTCCTTTTGATCTCATAGTGCTTAACTGTACGGTTAATATATCCCAATAACTGTATAAAGAGTTTAAAGTAGAATCCAGGGCTGTGCTTGGTGATTGGAATTTGCCACAGCTTCACAGGACCTTTTTTTCAACTCCTTTTGCTGATCTCTTTGCCTTTCCCCAGCAGGAGGGTGTTCTCCCTCTCTTGCCCTTGTTAAAGCATCTCTTTTTATGCCAAAGGACTAGACCAAATTTTAGGAGTTCTGCGCTGAGAAGGAAAATGTCTCTCCTTGCAGAAACCCAGCACCGCAGTAGAGTACTTGGCAGCTCATCTCTCTAAAATCCATGGCCTGGACTGGCATCCAGACAATGAGTATACACTGGCCACATCCAGCCAGGACAACTCTGTCAGGGTGAGTGTTGCTTCTGGGCTTCCTGCTTGGGAGATGTCAGGATGATGGAGCAGATCCTCGTCTACTGCTGAAGTCTTGGGACCGCTTGTCATTGGCAAGATTGGGATCCTTTTTGTTTGATTACTGGCAGCCTGTGCTTGTTAAGCCAGGGGTGTGCTTACAGAACGGGCAGAGAAGCCATTGCAGGACGGGCACATGTATGTTTGCCACTTACGTGTGGTGGTTTTGGCCGTACCAAAGCTGAAAACAACCGCCTCTGCCTGTTGCTTGCCAGAAGGGAGCTGGCCACACATGCCAGAGGAGCCTTCTCCTCAGAATGCAGTGTTTGCCACTTGGTCTGATTACAGCAGCTTGGGGGGAGCCGTACTCCAGCCCCTGGGGTTCCAAAACTCATATTAAACGGGGTTATCAATACAAGACTGCTTGCAACTATTGCTGTATTACTTGGGGGGAAACAGTGCGCTTTGTAAGTCAGCCAAATGGAGTTAATTTCTATTTAGCTAAGCTCTGAGGCAAATGCAATTGATGTGTGTTCTAGCAAAGCAAAAGGTTAGATTCTTCATTACCAAATTAGCAGGAACAGCAGGGTGGGCCTACCTCCAGTCTGGACTGGCACTGGCTGGGAGCCTGCAGGGTACCTTGTAGCTCTGAAAGCCCAAGCAGGCTCCTTGTCTCCCTGCTCTAATTACTCAAGCTATGTTCACTGTGAATATCACCCCAAGTCACTCGTTGTCTAAGGGATGCTGCCAGATGCTGATAGCGTGATATTTGTCCTTTGGGGCCATCTCTGCTGCCAACGAATGGGATTGCTAATGATGCTGTGGGCATCCTGGCATGGTTTTTGCTCTGTTATATCTGCAAGACACATGGAAAACTGCAGCCTGGAAATACAGCCAACTGACTCCTGCCTTTGCTTGTCTTTCTGTTTGTTTTTGTTGTTTGTTTGTTGGTTTGTTTGTTTGTTTGCTTGTTGTTGATGTTTTTGTTTGTTTAAAGTTCTGGGATTACCGTCAGCCTCGGAAATACCTCAATATCCTTCCCTGCCAGGTTCCTGTCTGGAAGGCAAGATACACGGTTAGTGAGAAACTCCCACCAGCCCCACTTCTGCTGTGAGAGGAAATGCACAAAAGGACATTCAATAAAGAACTGTCAAAGGGCTTCTCACCAGTTCTACTGTTGGACATTATCGAGTTGATTTTAAAAATCCCTCTTGGGTGCTTAAAAGGTGTAGAAAAGCAAGATTCCCAGGGGAAGACACTCAGGAGAAGGAATGATCATCAGCATGAGATCCTGGTTTTGGGCATCCTCTTCCTTTGGGGTGAAAACCCTGAGTCAGGCAGTTGGCTCTGGGAGCAGGAGGCTCAGAAAGTGGCTGCTGCTCTTGTGGTCGTGCTTTTCCACTCAGCTCCAGCATTGGTGCCTGTTGCACAGTGTGATGGAGTGGTTGTCTTCCCTCTCTGAGTGCCTCCTTTACTCCCAAAGTTTCCAAGCATGCCACAGTGGGATCTTGCAGCATATCAAGTCCAAGAACTGTTGCCTTTTATAGAGCAAGCACCCAACCATGTGAAGCTAAAGCTCTTCACATCCGTTGTATCCATTCTCGGTTCCCCAGACATCTGAATGTGGCCTGAAGCCAGTGCTGTGCCTCAAATCTTTCCCTGTTCCCATCGTGGAGGGTGTAGGACGGGGTTCCAGTGTTCCTCTGAGCCTTGTGACCCTGAACAGCTGCTGGGGCTCAGTCCCCAGGTAGCGGTTCTTGCAGCTCCAGGAAAACTGCAGGAAAGATCCCATGGGAAATGTAAAGGGTAAAATCCCTCCAGCCTTGCAGCTGAAAAGTAGGAAAGCAGCAGAAAGAGATGATGAATCTTCAGTAAGCTGCACTGAATATCTCTGAAGTGTACTACATTTTTTTCCCTTGTAAGACACTGGTTTTGCACAGCAATTGCCTTGGACCCCGCCTCTGTTTTAGGCCTGGTTCTGTTTTGTGACCAGCTCCTTTAAAACCCACATCTTCTTGGCAGGAGAAGGGAAAAATGAGAACATGATACCAGCAGCATAGAAGCATTAACTCCCCAAGGCTAACTGGGTGTTTCTCTCTCAAGCCTTTTAGCAATGGGCTGGTGACAGTGATGGTCCCTCAGCTCCGCCGGGAGAACAGCCTCCTTCTCTGGAATGTCTTTGACTTGAACACACCTGTCCACACTTTTGTGGGACACGATGACGTGGTGCTGGAGTTCCAGTGGAGGAAGCAGAAAGAAGGTGAGTTCAGGGCTGGATGTGCTCTCTCCCCTGCACTGCAGCTGTCAGATAACTGGGGCTGTGGGAGGCCTGGCTCCTGGCTGCAGTGCTTATGCTGTTGCCATTTGACTCCTGCCTTTCCTTGGTGTAGCTCATACTAGTTTCCCTGCCCCCCCCCCCTCAAGCTACAGCTGTTTTCTACTTGTTTTATGGCAGTGCCCACAGAAGCATTGCCCTGTTGTTTCCATGCTAACAAAGCAAATCTGCTGAATGCTGAGTGGGTCAGCAGTGACTCTAATTGCTTCCACTCTCCTGTGAGTCTATTTTTAAACGGATCTTTCAGAATAAATTGTACAAACTATTAGACACAGGAGTGCAGGCGCCCTCCCCCTACTCCAAGATGTGGGCTGACCAGTTAACCCCTCACATCACTGCCTGGATCAGCAACCCCCAGCACAGCCCAAAACACAGAGCCAGTGAACCCACCTTATCTGTGTGCTGGCACAGGCAGGGGGGAAGAGCGTGGAATAGAGGGGTTGCTTTTAGTGTTCAGGCCTGACTACATTTTCCAGCATAGGGAGCTAAATATAGGAGATTCTATATTAGAGGTTGGATAACCACACAGAGCACAGCTTTGTTTCCAGCTGCCATCCACGGAATATGCACGTCTGGCTTTGGTGTTACTTCTCCTTTGACTTTGCAGTGCTGTGCAAACATTCTGGTCCAACCCTCTGCCACCAGCTGCTGGGGCAACTCGGTTAAGTCACCTTCTCTGTACCTTGGTTTTCCTCTTTCAAAAAGAGGAGAGCAGTACAGAACTGTGTGAGGATCTGGAGGCACAGGCTTAAAACTTTTGTAAATGAGCACTCAAGCAGACTTGAACCACAATTGGGTTGTCTTAGCTGAGCTAATAGATCTGTATCCAAGGCTGGAAGTACTGCTTGTCTTAGGCAACATAAATCAATCATACAAACATTCCAAGTCTGCTTCAATGTGGAAATAACCAAGATAGCATGTATCTGCTTGCACAGAGTCTGCTGTGCTGTATTTAGACAGCCCCTGTGCCTCAGCAGAGGGGTGTAGGAAGCAGCTGTGCAGCAGCAAATTCTTAAGTATAGCAGCTGTTCAACAAAGGAAACTTAAACTGTGTCACAAGGCCTAAACATAGGCATAAATAAGTCTGTGTACCTTTATCTGTTGATAGAGAGGATGTGGCTGGATATATTTCATTCCAACCTGAACTTCTCTTGGCAGCATCCAAGTCTTTCAGGAGAAAAAAGGATGAGGGTATAACCAGCTTCTTTTAGAGTATGTATTAAAGCATCTGCATCTTGAAATGGATAGGATGAACTGAAAGATATTTTGACTTTACAGTTACTGTAAAAATAAATTTGCTTCTCAACTATATTATTTCTTCTATTTAAATAAGTATTGTAGTAGATCTCGTTCTTTCCTAGTTGGAAAACTTAATATCACATTCACTATGCTTAGTGCTTTTCATCTGTAAATTACACTCCATGTAGAGGTGTGGTACCTGTGGTGCAAGGAGGCATGAAGGCCGATGCACCCAGTTCAATGCAAAGCAGAAAAGGACTCATTCTGCCTTTTGTTTAGTGCCTTATCCATTACATCTCCCTGCTGGCTTGCTTGAATCTGTTTACACTGAACAGGCTTAGGGAGGTTCTCCTCCTGCTCTGCTCTGCCCTAGGGAGGCCACCTCTGGAGTACTGTGTCCAGTGTTGGGCTCCCCTGTTCAAGAGAGACAAGGACCTACTGGAGAGAGTCCAGCAGAGGCTACAAAGATGCTAAGGGGACTGGAGCATCTCTGTGCCCAGGAAAGGCTGAGAGCCCTGGGGCTGTTCAGCTGGAGAAGAGCAGCCTGAGAGGGGAGCTGAGCAATGCTGAGCAAGAGATGAAGGGCCCCTGGGGGGCAAGAGGATGGGGCCAGACTCTTGTCAGAGGTGCCCAGTGACAGGACAAGGGGCAATGGGCACAAACTGGAACCCAGGAGGTACCATCTGAACAGGAGGGTGTCAGAGCCCTGGCTCAGGCTGCCCAGAGAGGCTGTGGAGTCTCCTTCTCTGGAGAGATTCCAAACCTGCCTGGACAGTGGGATCCTGGGCCCCTTTCTCTGGGTGACCCTGCTGGAGCAGGGGGGTTGGACCAGATGATCTCCAGAGGTCCCTTCAAACACCTACCATGCTGAGATTTTGTGAAATGTGGGGCTCTGTTTTCAGTGGGATCTGTAAGTTGTTTCTGTCCCTTCTAGGTTCTAAAGACTACCAGCTGGTTACGTGGTCCCGTGACCAGACTCTGCGGATGTGGCGGATTGACTCTCAGCTGCAGAGGGTACGTAAACACTTCTGCTGCTGAACTGCAGATGGTTTTCTGACAGTGTGGATTCACCTCCCTTTCCTTATGCTCCCAGTCCCTCCTCTGATATATATCCCAGAGCTGCAGACACAGCATCCAGCTGCCACTTCATTTTCCTTTTCAACCCAGAAACATCCCCAGGGAGACCTGTGGTGAGGCCTCTCTGTGTCTGTGCCCCAAAAGCTTCCGTGGAAGTGCAAGTGTAGGTGTCATTTGGGGAAGGTGGAGATCAGTTGCTGCTTGCAGGGCCTCTGAAGTTGCCACTTCTATGGCTGCCAGACTGCATGAGACTTTCTGGGCATTTTAGGGATCAGGTAAATGTCAGAACTGCACCCTCCGCTTCTTCCCCACCTTGTGTTCTTTGCCCCTCAGCCCGGTGCAGGCAGCATGACTCGTGCTGCAGCCACTAGAACCACTGTGCAGGGTCAGAGCAGAGGTTTGTAAGGGCCATGATGGTCTGTACTGCCCTATCTCATCTTCAGCTGTGGATGTCTTGGGAAGGGATAAGAACAAGGCGAGTATGGAGCAATGGCCCTGCCACCCCCCTGCAGTTTGCAGCTTAGAGGCTCACTTGAGTCCGGCATCTTTGCATTTGATGGAGCTTGATGAGTCCCACTTCCATAGACTTGTTCTGTCTAATTTTGTAAATTTTTGTCATCTCGAGCATCCTGTCAGCAAGGAGTTTCATGGCTTTTCTGCATGTTGTGTGGAAAACCAACTCCTTTCATTTTTTTTATTTTGCAACCTCCTAGTTTGATTACATTGAAGATGAAATGAGCAGCCCTCTTGTTTGTGCTCCTGATGATTCCATACACCTCCATCATATCCTTCCTCAGCCACCTCCTTTTTCAGGTCAAAAGGTCTTGATTTACACCATCCTTTGGACAAAAAGTTTGATTGTGCTTTGGCCTTTCACAACCCTTTTTCAGTTGCATTATATACTTTTGGGGATGGTGATCTGAACTTTGGTCTTTCCAAAGAATTGGCAGTACTCAGTTGGGTTTTTATATCGTTGAGCATAATTCAGCAGCTTAGTCTGGCCTCTATGTCTTGTTCCCTCAGTCAGCTTGAATGTGCCCTTTTTTCCCCACTATGTGCATTGCTTAATATTTACCTGAAGTTCATCTTTCATTTTAATATGATTACTCCTGTGAGGTCCTTTCATGATTGTTTGCAGTCAGCCACTCTTGTTACTACCCTGAAAAACTTGGTGGCATCAGCAAACCTGGTCATGTCGCTATTCACCTCCTGTTCCAGGTTTTTAATGAATATGTTGAGAAGCATGTGCCCCAGCACAGATCCTGCAGGAGTCCTGCAGGTCTGTAACCAACTTTCTCTGTGAAAAATGACCCTTTACTCCTACCTGAGATATTTGTGAATATTTGATTTCTTTTCTGTCTTTAAATCAATTATTCATCCATATCAGAGCCTTTACTTTTCCTCTGCTGGCTCCCACTCTTTTGTCCTTGTCTTTGTCTGGATCAAACGACTGACATGATGGCATGTTGCTGGTGACCAGTGATGTAATTTGTTACGTGACACCCTTATCCTTTCTCCTCCCTTTGTTTCTTCTCTTCATCTTCCCCATTTTCTTGTGATGAACTTAAAATGCAAGTTTTCATGGTCTCTTCTTGATACAGGACCTAGAACAGGTGTGCCTGGGTCTCTAGATCCTACTGGAATGTAAATATCAAAAGCAGGAAGTGTGCCACTATTATATCTGGTCTTAAAAAAATAAACCAGTTTTGACAGATTAATTCAAAGAATTAAAGTCCTATCAGCTTTGATTAAAGTAAAACTGCTGTTACTTAGACTGTCTCTGTCAGTTAAGTGGCTTTGTAAGCAAGCAGGAGTTGTGGCCAGGCTGCCTGAAGTGACAGAGGTGAGGATGCTGGGAAGTGGAAGGTCACCGATCTCTGTCGCAGAAACAACGCCAAGGTCTTAGTCCTGTCTGTCATGTGGACAGACGTACCTTGCAAATCCAACTCCCTGAAGAAGCGAGTTGTTTAGTGGTGGCTCTTTCCCCAGCTTGGTTCTTGTTGTACAGCATGTGGGTCTGTTTGTTCTTTTCAGCTCTGCGCTAACGATATCCTGGATGGAGTCGAGGACCTCATTGATGGGATTTCTCATCTGCCAGAGCCAGACAAGACCCTTCACCCCCAGGACTCGGAGCCCCAGCATAATTCTGGGCATGGGGATGAGGAAGGTGAGACAAGCGACAACAGCAGCAGCTCTCTTTGTGTTGGGAAGAAGATGCATCTTGGTATAAGAAAATAGTGTTGCAAGAAAAGCACAGACTGGTGCTGCTTGAATGATTAATGGATTCCCCAACACTAGAGGTTTCTCAGGATGGTCCTACCACATTATTTTTTTTCTCCTTTAACACAGTGATGTCATTCTACCTGTAAAATGGAGCTCTTCCTTGTCACTAGTGGCATTTAATTGCATTGTATTTAGGTCATAGTTGTGGCTTCGTGCCAAAAATAAGGTAATTGGGAAGTCAGTTCTGGCTCTTTTAAGAGGATATTTCAGTCTAAGGTGAGAGCTGAGCCCGCAGAAGAGGGGAGTGTGGGGGTGAGGCACTCTGACACACACAGCTTACATCATGCCTGGTACCTAAACACTTCTGCTGGGGTCACTGTGTGAGCTCATCAAACATGGAGATGTTTGCTGGTGTGTTGTCTTCTGTCTCCTGGAGAGAGCCCATGGATTTTTGTTCCTATACTGCTGAGAGGTGGCTGAAGGCTTGGAGAGCAGAGGCGGAGGGATGATACCTCTGAGTACCAGATGGGCGGATAGGCTTCAACACAGAGCATTGATACGGCGTTATGGAAGAGAAGGAATGCGAAGGAGGGTTGGTATGGGTAAGGCTCTGGCCAGGTTAAACATCCAGGGTGGTAGTGTTTGAAGAATGTAAGTACCAGACTAGCAGCGATTGCAGCAGCTGAGCCCTGTGGGGATGATACGCACGTGAAAAAGCTGTCTAAAGAGATGTCTGTGTCTAATACCGAGGAAAAGGAATTGGGTGCTCCCTTGCCTTTGTGTTGCTTTGGGTTTAAATTCCTTTTCCTTTTTAGCAGGGTGCTACAATGGATCCCTTTGTAAGGGACTCGAAGGAAAGCAATTTGATTCTCCCTTTGACTTGCCAACAAACTGCAGAGAAGGAGGGGGGAGGTGGTCTGGTATCGATCCTTTGAATAAAGGAGACAGCTGTCAGGTCCCTTAGAGAAGACATCTCTTCCTCACTGGAATTTTCCTGCCCAGGAAATCTCAGTGAAGTTCCTTCCTCTCTGCCACTTGTCCTGTGTGGCAGAAGAGCAAGTTTCCAGAAGTTGTCAGTGCCTCTTGTCTACATGAGGGTTTTACAATGTGATAGAAAAAAACCTGGTTACCTGTGCCCGCCACAAGCAGTATTGCCTCCCTTGCTGCAGCCAGGAGCATTAAGCATTCTCATTCTGGCTGCTCAGCCTCTCTTTCTTCCACAGGAGAGAGTTAACACTTTCACTGTTGAGGTCCCATTCATATGTCCCGTGTGGTTTCTGTGTGGGTCTGGCTTTGGTTCAGACTGTTCAGGTTTCCAGAGGGAATGAAAATGGCTTTTCTGTAGCAGGGTAGATTTTTCTGCAAATACAGTGACCGCAAGATCAATGCGCAGGCAAGTCCATAGGGAGGAATTTAAGTTCTTTCAGCCTAAAAGCTGTTGTGGAGCTGTTAAAGTTGCACCCTGGAGGTGGCTGCGTTTCAGCTGCAGACAAAATCTCTGTGTCGTATCAGTAAATCACTTTGGGGGATCTTTGAAGAGAGCAGTGCTCTGCAGGTAAATCAGAAAGCCCACCAGCTGTTCCTTCAGCACACAGCTGAAGAAAGGATCTTGAGGAATCTAGGCAAATAAGTGGGCTTTGGGCATTCAGAAATTAATTGGAAGGGAATGGGAAGAGAAGACAAAAGGAAGGTACTACCCATATTGGTAACTTCAGAGATGGCTTTCAGTAAGCTATGTGGTGTCTTGAGCTAGAAATAATTATCTTTCCTGAGAGCCACTAATCTTCCTTTAATCCCCTTTTCAGCTTCCTTTTGTGAAATCTACCTGAGCACTACAAAAAACCCTCAAACAGGAAAGAGTAGCTAAGCGTGCTACCTATCCAAATCCAGCAGCCCACCGGGCAGCGGTAAAACCTGATACGTTTGTCCCAGTAGCAAAGTCAGTGACTTTTAGGCAGACAGCTTTTTGCATTTCTTGGCATTTTCTAAATTACTTTGTCTTTGCAAGGAATAGTTTGTGCAATGCAACATTGTGAGCATGAGGATGATAAATGAATAATTGGGACTTCCCCCACGTCCTTGGAACCATCGTCAAAAGATGCATTTAGTCTTCTTAGGAGTTGATGCCACAATGAAACCCCATTCAGAAGGAGCTGCCCCTGCCCTAGTTGGGCCTTCATAGCAAGGGCCAGGCACAGCCACAGGCAGAGACTGATTCTTCTGAAACTCAATCAAGTTTGCTATTTTAACCATGATTCTTTGTGTCCTGCAGTGCTTGCCTGGCTGTTGAAATGTATTCTGGCCTTTGGGGATTATTGTCCTCCTGAAAACTGGCTGGCAGTGGAACTGGGAAGCTAGACCCAGCATTTAGATGAGTCTTTAAAGACCATTAAAGCACTAGAATGCTTTGCAACATTAAATGTAAACAGCTGCTACAAAGGAATTAAGCCCCTACTAGGGCCAGGAATACCCTCTTCTGTCTCCCGGAGCCTTATTATGCTTTGGAAACATTCCCTGAAAGCCAAGAATGGTCGGGGGTGAGTCCCAAAGGTGAGAGCTCCTCCTGGTACTGCTTTGGCAACCGTTCTTTCCTGATGAACCGAGAGGCAGCAGGACATTTGTGACTCTGGCAGTATTGTGGAGGGAGGAGAAGGGGTATCAAACGAGTAGAGACAGACAAGAGTAGAGGCAGCTTCTGTAACATTGCTGGGTAACCTGTGTGCAGGCAGGTTTGGTTTTTTGAAGAGTAAGGCTCAGAAGCTCAAATCTTTGCCAGATAAACTCAGAGCTCCATGTATCAGAAGAGCAGAGGAAAGCCAGCTGTCTTGGCTGCCTCTTGACATTGGGTGCCAAAAATCTGTCCATTATAGCTTGTCTCAACCTGTTCTCCCATCTTTCCTGTCAGCTTTAAAAGAAGATTTCCTGAATGACCCCCTGGTGGGAAAGAAAACAGACCAACTGGGGCTGCCTCAAACTCTGCAGCAGGAGTTTTCCCTGATCAACGTGCAGATCCGAAACGTCAATGTGGAGGTCAAGAACTTCCTTTCTCTGGCTTGTTAGGAGGGGATGTGGGCAGGCTGGCTCATCAGTGCTTTTTGAGGGGAACCTTCTTTGCTGCAGTGACTGCTGTCTGTAAACAAGGTTTATTTTGAGCTGCAGTGACTCTCATGGGCAGGGTTAGTAGGAAAGAGGATAATCCCAGACACTGGGAGTGAGGAAAGTGTTTCAGTGCAGTAAGTAAGTACTCTGGCGTTGGTCCTGAGAAGGCTGGACAGTGTTTTCCTCTCTGCCTAACTGAAGAGTGGAAAGTGACTTGTTCCATTACGTGCAGCTGATCTCTCATTTCAGTTCTTTCTGAAGCCAATCTGCTGAGCCCTCTCTGTCCTGCCCTCTCTCCCTTGGTTTTGGCATCCCCCTTGCCTGACAGACTTTCCTCTGTGCCTGGAAAGCTGGCACAGCTCTGTACTGGGATGGGAGGCTTGAGGCAGCTGCCGGTCTCCCTTCCTTTCCCACTTCTGTGGTTTCACAGCTCATGGCATAATCCTGATGTAGTTTTCTGAGACAAGGATACGTGATCTTAAATGGTGCCTATTACTGCTGCCTTGGGCCTGGAGGTCTCTATGGCAGTCTGCTGGTGCAAGCTGAGTCTGTCCCCATCTGCCCAGTGTGTTTTGTTGTCCCTGTGCTCACTGTCCTTGAGAACAGCATGATTTCATCTTATGGGCATGCAGAGGAATTGGCCCCTCCGCATGAAGTTAAACCACTCTTAAGTTTAAAGGTTCTTGGAGTTCTAACCAGAGAGCAATTGCTTTTTCTCACACAGATGGATGCAGTGAGTCGGAGCTGCACGGTGTCGGTGCACTGCGGCAACCACAGAGTCAGGATGCTGGTGATGTTCCCTGTCCAGTACCCCAATAACGCTGCACCATCCTTCCAGTTCATCAACCCGACCTCCATCACTGCCTCCATGAAGGCAAAGCTGCTGAAGGTGTGTGGAGTGTGCTGACTTTATAAAAAAACATACAAGTGCCAGGCACCTGCTGTCTAGATGGCTGACACAGTAACACATTTGACCTTGATGGACACATGACACAGATCTGTGAACCGATAATTTGTGGAACTCCTAGGGTGAAGTTTTTGTTGGCCCAGTATTTGCCTTTCTCCACTGATGCTTTTTAAACCCATGTTCTTCACTGCTACACTGTTGTGGTGTGATGTTTATTGTCGGAGGATCTCTAACATCCTTGCCTCCAGCCCCACAGCAGATGAAATGACCATCTAAGCATCCAGCTGCAAAACAATAGTATTTTTGAGCCGAGATGTTGCTTCCTGCTCTCCTCCACAAACTGTTTTAAAAATGAAGGGACTTCTTATGCAGGTCCTGCTAATTCCAGACCAGGCATTTGATCATCTGGTGTAGGAAGTCCTATTGCTGGTGTAAATCCCATCTTCAGCAGCAAGCTGATGGATCAATATGAGTCCCTTCCAGAAAAAAATCCTGATTCCATATGCTACAAACTGGTATGGAACATATGGGCTACAGTAGTATAGAAGCCCTGAGTGTGCAGAACAGAGTTTGGCCCTCGGTGCTCTGATCCAAGCTGAGAGCCATTCTTCAAAGCAGACAACACACCAGTGGCTAGTCAGTGTGGCTCCAGTGGATGTTATGGGGATGTCTTTGGCCTCTCTGGATCCTGGCATCTTAGCTCCTCTGGGGGGAAAGTGTGGCTGGAACCATGATTCAAACTGCATCTTTTATGTCTTTCAGATATTGAAAGACACTTCTCTGCAGAAAGTGAAGCGGAACCAGAGCTGCCTGGAGCCCTGCCTGCGTCAACTGGTCTCCTGGCTGGAGTCTGTTGTGGTATGGAGAACTGCGTGGGCTTTCTGCCCTAGTCTGGTGTTTTATCCCACATCCCATGCTTCTGACTCTGCAGTGAGAGTCCAGCCTCATTGGACCTGTAAATAGACCCTGGTGCCTGGCCATTAGCATTTGTATAGCACTTCTGGTTAATGTTGAAGAAAGCAGTGGATGTGGTTTATTTCTGAAAGTCAGGCCCCCAAGGTTTGCTGCATGCTCAGGTTAGTGGGAGTAGCTGAGGACTGGAGCATCTTAGTGGTGCACAGGAGCGTCCCAGTTCTGAGTACACCTCACTGACTGCCAGGGCATGGTTGTCACCTGTGAGAGAAGATAAGAGGCCTCAGGAAGCTGATGGATTCATCCTTGTCTGAAAGGCAGATATCTTTACCTCCTCAGTTCTAGTCAAAAGATCCTGCTAGTCCTATTCCAGGGTTTTATTTTCTTCCCTTGGAAAAAAAATCTGTGAAAATCTGTTTTTCCTGAAGCCTTCTGCTGAGGATTTGTAGGGATGATACTGCAGATAAATTCAGGTCACACTCTGCCCTTAACCGAGGGATCTGTGATGCCTACTCAGCGTCCCAGTGTCAGGTATTAGATCTGTGTGTGGGTGAAGTGTGCTGGAGTGGGTGTTTTTAGCATTCAAGAAAAGATGGGAGAGTCTCCTCAGGTTTTCTTTCTGAGAAACTTTGTTTATTCATCACAAACGAAGGGTTGGGGGTGTTGTGGCTGGTTTGTGGTTGGTTGGTTTTGGTTTTTTTACCATAGAAAGGCTTAATTCTATTTAGTTTCAGCAGTAATGTTGTAAGAGTGGGAACTTACTCCACTGTATGGACATCAGATGTCTCAAGCCAGGCAGTGCTGCCTTTGAAGAATTCCTTTAGACCCAAGCTGTAGCTCTTCATCCAAATAAATCCAGACTTCTTAAAGAAATTCCCATGAATAGGCCTGAGGTATTTCACACCACACGTACCTTCCTCGCTAGAAGACTCCCAATGTGCATTTGACGCCACCCCCGGTTGTATGGTATTCCTGGTTAAGGAGCCTTTGTCTCGCTTGCATCACTGAGGTTTCAGGTTTAGCTCAGCTCCCTGACTTGTGAGTTGTACCCAGAACCTGAAGGTCAGATTTTCTGTATAGTTTCCCAAATGTTTCACGCCAAGTCAAGCTCTGTATTTCAATGTGGCTATGGGAGAGACATCTCTGGGCAAGCAGCCAGAGAAGCCCTTTCCTCAAAGGTGGATGTGCTTGCAAATGCCTTTGCAGACAGAGCAATAGCCGTGCTCTGTGCTTGATCTGCTCGGGCTCAAAGGACACACGCTTCCCGTGAGGCTGCTGGGTCCTGTGAGGCTGTGGGCACTGCTTCAGCTGGATTTCCTTCCTGCAGCAGCAAGAGTGTGACCTTGTGTAACTTCTGTTTCAGAACCAAGAGGACAGCACGTCCAGCAATCCCTATGCATTGTCCAACTCCGTAACGCCGCCCTTGCCCACATTTGCCCGAGTCTCCAATGCCTATGGCTCCTACCAGGACTCTAACATCCCATTTCCACGGACCTCAGGAGCCAGGTTCTGTGGTGCAGGTTAGTCTCTGTTTATGGCTCTTTTGATGTCTTGGGGAACTCTGAACAAGACGAGGCTTTGGTCACTGCTGTACAATGAGGAATTTTCTCCTACAAAGACAGTTGGCGTTGTTCAGCCTGGAGAAGGCTCCAGGGAGACCTTCCGGTGGCCTTTCAGGACTTCAAGGGGCCTGTCAGAAAGATGGGGACAGACTTTGGAGCAGGTCCTGTTGGGACAGGACAAAGGGGGATGGGTTCAGACTACCAGAGGGGAGATTTAGACTGGAGAGAAGGAAGAAATGTTTTACAGGGAGGGTGGTGAGAGCCTGGCCCAGATTGCCAGAGAGGTGGTCGCTGCCCCATCCCTGGCACCATGCCGGGTGAGGTTGGTGGGGGCTCTGAGCAACCTGCTCTAGTTGCAGATGTCCCTGCTCCCTGCAGGGGGGTTGGACCAGAGGACCTTGAAAGGTCCCTTCTAACCCAAAACATTCCGTGATTCTATAAAATTATATTAGTGGCCATGTGATAAATATACAGATATAGATAACTGTTTGCAGTTTGTGTTGCATTTGGGATGTTACAGGGCTAGCTGAAGAGATGGTATTTGTCTTGTGGCACGCCAGAGGCTTTAACAGACCACTTACAGAAGACTGGGAAAAGCTGATTTCCTTGCCTGGTTTCCCTTCTATCAGCTTCAAATCGCTGGACATATTCTGGCTCTCAGTCTTCACAAAATTCCTGTGATTTAGGGTTGAACTTACCACTTGCTGAAGCTATATTCTTGTTACTTACCATTCTTTTCTCATTCTGCACCCTTTCTGTTGTCCAAAATAGCTCTTCCAAGGTCGCTGGGAAACCTCCCCTAAATAGGAGAGGTTGGACAATCACATCCAGGTCTCCAGGAGAGGGTACAGTGCAATGATCATGCTTAAAAAGCAGGTTACAGTCTGATTAAGAGCTGTTAACTTTCCCTGAGCTGTTTCAGATGCAGTCATACCTCCTCCAGACCTGACCTCATCCCAGTTTAAATATGTTTTCAAAGCTGCTTTTCATATGGGCCTCACCTCATTCCCAACAAAAATAACTCAGAGCAGTATTGCATTGAATGGGCTCGGTGAAACCTGCTGAGTCCTGAAACTCTTGCAAGAGCGGGTGGCTGAAGACGCTTGAGATGCTGTAGCAAATGGGGTAGGGCTTGTGTGAGAGTGCTTTGGAGTAGGCTTCAGATGGCTGGGGTGATCCTGTTGAAGAGAAGAGCTGTACAAGCTACGGGGGTTTCTTTGCATAGCTGAACATCACCTCGCTTGTCTTTGGAGTATCAAAGTGTCTGACAGGTTCTGGTGAAGAGTTAAAACATGAGTGTGTATTTGATCATTTTCTTTTGCTGTCTTTTCTCTAACATCTGTAAGCCACTTTGAGTTGGTGCTTTTAAGGCAGTCATCTCAACCAAACGTGCTCTTTAATGGGTTTGCAGGGCGTAGATTTGGGAAAAAGAGATTGTCTGCTTGTAGTTTCTAAAATCCCTCAACTCTACCTGAAATGACCTGATCTTCTGTTGTAAACCACCCCTGGGTAATCTGCTTCTCCTTTTGTCATCTTTACACCGTGTCCTGTCTCCTCAGGGTACCTGGTGTATTTCACGAGACCCATGACCATGCACCGTGCAGTGTCCCCGACGGAGCCCACACCCAGGTGAGCACCCCTCATGGCATTTGAGGTGTGCCAATGTCACAGACAGGAAGGCAGGAGAATATCAGACCTTACACTGGAGCTACTGACTCTCAGAAACTACTGACCTCTAGTGTTAGCTGTGCCCTGTGCACAGAGAGTCTGGTCCTGTATGCCACTGGCCTTCAGCAGAGCAATTGGTGGGTGAAAGCTCCTGAAAGTGTGTTCTCTCGTTTCCAGGTCCCTGTCAGCTTTATCAGCCTACCATAGTGGCCTCATCACTCCAATGAAGATCCGCACAGAGACGCCGGGCAACCTGCGTTTGTACAGCGGGAGTCCAACACGCAGCGAGAAGGAGCAGGTCTCCATTAGCTCCTTCTACTACAAAGAGAGGGTAAGTACCAGACCAAAAAGCCTTTCCTAGCACTTCAGCTACTGTGATCAGAATTCCCTTCATCTAGCTGTGAGCATTGCTGGTAACAGAAGGTTCATATTCCTCTCAAGAAGGCATCTTTTTACAGGCAGCTCTATAAAAATGTCACATGGATTTATCTCCTATCAGTAACTTCTTCACTGATCCTCTCTAGCATTTGACCTGCTTATTTTGATATCTCTCTGCACTGACCATCACAGCTTCCTTCAGTGCATTGCACTGTCTCCCTTTGCATTACATAGGATTAAAATCTCACACTTAAGAAGCTGTTGTCTCCAGAGAAGGACATAAAGGCAGCTCTTCTTTTCTCTGCACTCCCTGATGTACGTAACTGCAAAGGGTTGGGGCTCTCTGCAGCTTACTGACAACCTCTCCTGGATTATGGGGTATATTTGGGTTGTTTCTATTACAGATGTCTCTTTCAGGGCAATGTGCCCCTTTGTTTTTTAAACAAACAAACAATTCCTATGTGATTCTCCAAAGATCTTCCAGTCCACATACTGCTGGTTTAGGTGTAGGTCTTGTTGTCCTTGCTGTTCACAAGCAAGGCTTTGGGATTGCTTCCTTCTGGGATACCATGGGTGAGGAGGGGGCTGCTGGTAATTGTAGGGTGGCCATAGGGTAGTGCTGAAGCAGCTTAGGGGCCCAGTGTGCCTGGAGCAGATGCTGTGGGAGTACTGGGCTGTGCAGCTTGCTCAGAAATAAACCATCTGTACTTCAGCAGGGTGTGAAGTGGCTTGCAAAAATTACACAGTAAGCATCCACTGAGAGCCTGAGAATTCCAGGCACTCGAGGAGTTTGCCCACTGTCCATGTTGAGGGCACACATTGGCTGCAGCAACGGGGAGCACCCAGATACCCCAAAGAAAGCTGGGAGCTCTCTGCACACTGCTGCAGTGGAGCTTGGGAACTCCTATCCTGGAAGCAGAGGGAAGGTCAGAGTCTGGAGCTCTCGCCCTTCCTGGGCATCAAAAGATGTCTTAATTTTTCAGTAGTGCTGGACATGACAGCCGGCCCCTCCGGGACTGCGTGCTGCTTACATGCTATTAGTCATTCCTCTGCCAGCCGTGGGGCAAACCCCTCTCCCTATTGTGAGCATTGTCTCCACAGAGACTGCAGAAGACTTGCAGAGTCCCCATTCTGGGTTTTTCTCCTCAAACAAACTTCTCTTTGATGAGCAGAGAAAATGGTGCTGCCTGGTACGAGAGTTACAGCCTGTTCTAGCCTTTGCAGGAGAGTTTATTTAAAGAGCTACCTCTGTCCTCTGCAGCGTGCTTGTCTCTCACACACAGCTCTCTTAAGATGACAGACAAGGCTAAAAATAACATGTGGAAGCAGCTTGGTGCAATTTCATGTGACCTGGCTCCTCAACCCTTGTATTGATGGTGACAAGATTTTTGTCAGGGAAGAAAAGAAGTCGAGAGAACAAAGCATGTGTGTAGCCATGTCTGCTGAAAGCCAGAAAAAATTCCTGTGCCCCCTTCTCCCTGCCAAGCTATCTCCTCACCTGCTGCCTTGGTGGAAGCATAAGGGCCCCAGCAGGAAGCTGGTTCAAATGTTCTTGCAGATTAAATAGTTTAAAATCAAAACAAACAAAAAACAGACGCCTAAAACTGTATCTCCCTTCAGCAAAGGTTTTCTGATCTTTTAGGAGTTGATGTCACAACCTCTGTTAGATCAGTGCTGTGTGGTTTTGTGTCATTTCTTTGTGAGGATTTTAAAAAGCCCAGACTCAGTTGAGTTAGTTCCTCACTCTGAAGCTTGGATTTTATATCTGCATTAAATAAAAATTGAAATTCTGCATGTTAAACTCTCATGTTATATAAATCCAGGCCCAAAACTGAATTTGTCAGCGATAACCAGGTATTTAAATCCCACGTAGGAACTGCAGCATCACCAGCAGTAGCAAACAAGTGGACTTTGCCCATTGCTAGACAGGAAATATGCCCTGTTCCCATAAAGGCAGGGGAGCTGCTGAACCCAGCAAGATGTCCTTCATAAACCAAAACGAAACCAAATCTGGCACTGAGCATTTCTGGGCTCATTTAAATATCTGTGTGTGTGTGTATATATATATATATTTCTTTCTCACCTTTTATTCACACAGGCACACTCCTTCCTATTTTTCACCTCTCGGAAAACCCCCACTGAAGAACAGCAGCCAGCAGAAAGGAGGAGCTGTATCTATACTGTGGCAATGCCATCAGCATTTCAAACCTGGCTGTCTCTTAAAGAAGATGCCAGGGCTGTGATTTTCTCCCCCCCCCCAGTTAGAGGGCTGTGCCAGTAGGGACCTGGGGACAGCTCAGCCTTTCCACACAGGAGTGGTGACAGTGGTGTCCTCATGGAAACTGCTGCTTTTCAGGACATCCCTCAGGCATTGCCTGGTGCCCACCAGGCTACAGACTTCTCAACCTCTCAGCACGTTGGGAGTGTAGGCTGGCAAGCCCCTGCCTACAGGAGAGCAGGACTTTGTGAAGGGACCGAGCTTAGTTTTACTTCTCCACTACGCCAAATCTCTTTCAACTCTTTTCTCCTTTTTTCTTGGTGGAGGAAGCTGTGGCATAAGGCTGCAGTCTCCTTCTCTCTCTTACTATGGCGCCCTGCAGCCTAACCTCTAGGCTCCCAGGCTTCAGGATTCTCCTAGCAGTGAGAAGGCAGAGGTCAGAGGCACGGCTGATGGTCTCGACTGCCCATCATCAGCTGGAAATAAATGGAGAATACATTGCACATGATACAAATAATCCTTTTTATTGTGTTGACTCTTACATAACTATAACAGAAATATATTTTTCAAGTGAGTGCACAGTAAAGGTGCTTTGAGAGATTCCATTTCTTGTCGCTATAATGCTGCATTGAATACTTAATGAAATATCTGCAGGTTTGTAACGGAAGCCTACTTTGGAGCCATTCTGCATAGTCACTCAGTGAATTCGATTGCTCACTCAACCTGAATGAATTCCTCAACCCATAATGACAATTTCCGTGTGGCCCTGCCAAGTAGCAGGTTCTCTACTTCCCTTCTAATATCCTGACGTGTGGCTTTTATTGCTTAAAATGCAAGTGAACAGTTACTGCAGGTTCCAGTGAATGAAGTTCTGGAGGATGCTGGATGTTAAAGGGATATCTGAGTAAGCAGGAGTGTTTATTCAGCTTCCAGCAGGTTCCTGTGCCATGGCGCTGGACAGCTGTGTTAAAAGTGATGCATTTTGCACTTAGCTGCCTTCCTCTTCAGCCAAGAGGAGTAAAACTGGTTAGAGTGGGAGCCTAGCACGTGGGGCACCAGGGTGTTGTCCTCTGCTCTCCTTTCAGTATGAACAAGGTCACCGTGCTGCTAGCAGCCGCATGACTCCATGTGGAAGACTTGATTCAGATTTGTGGTTGCCAAAGTCTTCCGCGGAGGCTGGTGAGGGACACAGGCCCAGCAGCCCTTGCTGTGCAGGGCCATAGGTGATGTAGAGAACAACTGTGTGTGGATGGAAGTGGGGGTCATGGTTTGCAACTGTTGGCTGTGTAACAGAACCATTGGGAACGGTATCTTTTACTTTTCTGGTTCAGGGCACTTTTTGTTTCAGTTTGTTTACCTTTGTCTTTAATTTTCTTGGTGTCTTTCTTCCCTTTTCCTGGGTATAACGTTTTCACATGCAGATGTCTCCTCGCTCTGCCCGGCGACGTTGGTCCATACAAGCAATTAACGACTTCCCGGTACTGTGCGCTGTGCTAATACTGTCCTTGACATAACCCTGTCTTCTGCCCAAGGGCCCAAGAATAAAATGCCACCTGCCTGCCTTTGAGTAACCTGCACAGAGGTGGGGGACTTGCACTCCACGCAGGGCCACAGGCTTCAGTAGGAGTGAACGCACATGTGGGTGGACAGGAGCAGACACGGGTTTGCAGGGTACAAACGCTGACCTACAACATGCCCATTTTACCTGGCCTAGCTGTCAGGAAAGGGTGCCATGGGGGTGCTTTGAAGTGTAAGGAAAGGTCAACCTCTAAGAAACAAGAGAGTGCGCTGCAGAGGAGCTGAATGATTATTATGCATCATCAACCAACTGATGAGGCTGACATTAGAGCACCTCATTTCTGAAAATGATGAAGCCTTGTCGGAGAGGGAGGATCGCTTAAGAGCTGTGGAAGAGACAAACTGGTTGAGTTGCTGGCAACCATCTGTCATCTCATTCAAATGAGCTGCCTATTCTCAGTGCAATGCACCGTGAAGTCTTATTTCCTGGAGCAATAAACAGAGTTTCTCCTTAATTTGTGATCTTCTCCCAGCCCTTGAAATCACACCACCTTGCATTCAGTCGGATGAGTTGGACTTGCAGTCACCCTGGCAGATACTCCTTTCTCCTGGCAGCTGCCCTTCCAAGCCTGCTTTGATAGTCAGGTTCCATTAGTCAGGTCCACATGTCCCTTGAGCTTGAACATCATTCATGTGAACATCTTGATGATATCAGTGTTGCCCAATCTGTGCTGTAAATTTGGGCAGTTACTTGTCTCATCACTCATCTGCCAAGCATAGGCAAAGCTTAGAAAACTCCATTTCAGGCTGAAGATGATCTCTTCAAGTCTGTTGGGTTTTTTTAATGTCTGTGTACAACTGGTTTTTTTTTCACAGCTGCTGTCCCTCATGCTATCCCTTCATAAGACAGCAGGGAATAAAATAGAATCCTCTAACACCTAATTTAACTTGGTATAATAGGATCCAGCCTTCCTAATTACAGCAGCTCTTGGACTATGCTAGCAAATAATAGGTGAAAGAAACCAGAAGTAATTTACTTGACTCCATCAAGCTTTTTGAAAAGAGCTAATAAAGAAATGTGAGCAGTGGAGGCAAGAAATTAAGTTCTGTCTGGGATGAGGAACAGGCTGAAAGAAAGAAAACCAAGCAAGGAACTTGCCGCTTGTGCTGTGGTGAATTGTGGTGCACAAAGGGCCACAGTTTAATTCCTTCACCACTGGTGTGGAAGGAAGAGTGAGTAGTGATGTGATAAAGTTATAATTTTGTGTAACATATACTTAGAAATGATACCAGGAGTTCTCCAAGCCTTAAAGGATTCATTGTACATGTGGATAACCTTTGGCAGAGGCTAATCATGCTCTCCAAAGCTGGGCAGCAGCGCCCAAGGTGAAGATGCATGAAGAGAGGTGTGGATTTTTTGTGCAAACCAGGTGCCTGCCTTCTGGAAGGAGAGCTCAGCATTGCTCAAGGTGTTCAGGGATGCAAGAGCTCAGCTAGTCTGGAGGAAGGAAAAATTCCTCTTCCTTTCTAGGTAATGATGAACCTCCACTGCGCTTCAGGGCAAATGCCAGCTGTTAATTGCTGGAAGCTATAAAGAAATATTCCTGCTGTGGGGCACTTGATTCAAAGCCTCAGATTTTTAAGCCTCTTTGAGGAAAATGCTTGGTACTGTGGGAGATGCTGGAAATAGTAAATGTCGATTATTTTGAAGAGAAAAATGCAGGCAGTGCTGCATGACCTGCATGGGGGAGTTGATCCGTAGGCAGTTGTTCAGAATAAAGGAGCATAGCTTTCTGCAGGGAGGCAGCAATTTTTAAATTTTATTTTAAAAAATTCACCACCACCACCAAAACTTTCAAAGCAGCTTGACCCTGCCTTTTGAGCAGGTTTAACTCTTTAGTTTGTAAGTGCCTTACTGCAGCTTAATCTTCAGCATCGAGTCCCTTCCCTCCTGTCTGCAACCTTTCCCTTTGCCCTACTAACACCAGTTTGTACATGAACCCTGAAATTTTGCATCTGCTTATGTGAAACCAGCGCTTTACGTGTCACAAAGCTCCTTTACAGCACTGCCTGCCTCAGCAGGATTCAAGGCCGCACACACCCAACCGTTCAGCATCCTCTCCGAGCAGGCACGCAGCGTTTTGTAACGACCTCTGCTGAGTATGCAGTGATGATGGTGGTTGCTACGAAGCAGTTGGTGGCTTATTCTTGGGCTATCTTGTTTCTACGTGTAACCCATTTACTGCCATCGTTATCACCTCCGATTGCAGCAAATTACAACCTTTGGTATGGTAGTTCAGGTGCAGACTGGCTTTTTTAGTCATTATTCAGTGCTGTTCCCCGCTGTCACCTCCGACTCCATGATTGTCATAAATGCTCTGGTTTTTCTTTCCTTCTGCTGCTCTGAAGAGCCGATGAGTCTTAATTTCCTATCCCTGTTGCTATTTTCTTTCTTTTCTTCCTCTCCTTAAACACTCAGGAGCAGCTGGGTAGATGCAGTTCTCCTTGGCATGGATTCTAGGCTGCAGAAAAAGCTAGAAACATCAGGGCCAATCAGAAGACCTCTGCCTTTGACCTTTAGCTATCAATAGTTAGCTTAGTGCACACACATTGTTTTCTGCTTCAGCTCCAACCATTCTGTTCCCTGCTCCCCCTTGTGCCCTGTGCTCCAGCTCCTAAGATGACATGTATTTTCTGTTCTACCCCGATGCTTGTGAGCCTCAGTGACTCCTTTTGATAATACCACCGTGCAAGCTTCTCCTGGAAGAACAGGTGAAGCAGAAGGGAGAGAAGAACCTTGTGGTGGACCTTGGCCAGACAGACCCATGCTAGAGCTCTCTGTGCATTTGAGTACAGCATCCCTGTGCTCAAATACTTCCTGTAATAAACACTAGCTTTTACTGGGCTCGAAGCAGAGCTTCTGCTGTCAGTGGTGCTGAGCTTTACATCCTCTGTGATGGTTCCCATACTTCTGATCATAGGTTTTTCTAACACTTTGTTGCTGTAGCTGAGGCAAACCTGAATTGAAAAAAAACCAAAACAAACCCCAGACATTTTTAATGGTGACTTTACATGTGGCTTTATGATCTTCTGTTGCAGCTCGAGGGGCAGAAGTAGTGGTCATGGCAGTGTAGTACTGTCAGGGCATATGGTCATTGACTGACTCTGACAGGAGCTGCACCAGTAAAATCAGGGTTTCCCTTTTTTTTGTCAGGAAATAGGCAGTGCTAAGAGAAAAAAAACAGGACTCTGTTTTGTTGTGAGTCCGGGTTTTCAGGGGGTTCTGATACATTGAGTGTCTTCATTTGTCTGGTGATACGCTAACAGCAAGCAGTGGAAACCATTCGTGGGATCTCTTCCATTCTCATCCTCATTTGTTGTCATTCTCCTCAAAAAAAAAAAAAAGTGACTGAATGACCTGTGGAAAGTGGTATGTGTTGTCCGTGTTTCTAGTCTTTGAAATGCCTGTTGGGAAGCTTCTTCAGGACACTCTTGCAGTGAGCAGAAGCAGGTTGAATCTGTTCCCAGTGATGGGGCAGAGAACCTGCCTTGGTCAGAGGGAATTTCCCATTGGCTGGAAGTCCTGCGGGCAGCTGGCTTACAGATGGTCAGGAAGTGGCAAGATGCTCTCCAAATTGCCTGCTAAGCTCTAGAAGCCCTTGGTGCTAGACCTGCAGAATGCAGTTCTGCATCTGCAAGCCTGGGTTCAAATACCTGCTCAGACACAGCACAATCATTTCTGTTGCGAGAAGCCTGGTAGCCCTTCCAGGACAGTGCCTGACCTCTTGCCCTGATGACGTGTCTTTGCACTGGGGCTCCCAAGCTTTGATCAAGGATTGGTTTTGGCAGCATCATCAGCTTCTTGCTGCCCCTAGGAGATAGCATTTGGCTGCTCTGACAAGGAATGAGGTAAAGGTACCACTGTTGTTTGGGAACCTTGTTGTGATACAGTTCACATCCTTCAGCACAGGAAGGGCAGCTGCATTTTTAGGTATTATCAAAAGAGGTTTAACCTGCCTGACAGCAAGAGCACCAGAGCTGATCCAGGAAGTACCTTGATTAGGAACTGAGAGACTGAAGACAGTTTGGTCTCACACCTGACCACATTCTAGCTATCTTGCACTGCACAGTGCTTCTCCCCTTCAGAGTGATGTAGCAGATAAGTCATAGAATCATAGAATGGTTCAGGTTGGAAGGGATCTTTCAAAGGCCATCTGGTCCAACCCCCCTGCAGGGAGCAGGGACATCTGCAACTAGAGCAGGCTGCTCAGAGCCCTGACCAACCTCACCTGCAATGGTGCCAGGGATGGGGCAGCAACCACCTCACTGGGCAACCTGGGCCAGGCTCTCACCACCCTCCCTGTAAAACATTTCTTCCTTCTCTCCAGTCTAAATCTCCCTCT
>JANIJG010020762.1:0-15550 GCA_024611175.1 Megaceryle torquata
AGGGAAGGCGAAAGGAGGGGAGAAAGGAAGGAAGGAAGGAAGGAAGGAAGGAAGGAAGGAAGGAAGCAAAAGAATGAAACCCAACAACAACTCAATTTCTTTTCATCCCTAATGACAGAAAAAAAGCAGTCATGCCTTTAGGAATGGGACTGATGGAAAGGAGAACACAGAATGCATTGTAATGAATACCATATTATTTAAAATCTGAGCTTTGAGAAAAAAGCTGTTGACATAAACATTTGTAACTCTGATTGCAAAAATGTCAGTGACTTTTTTAAATCAAGCCTTTAATGGAAATCATATTTTAAAATATTACCAAATCTCATGGCTTCCCAAATTCCACAATGGTTTCAAGAACGGTTTTTTAACAATACTGCAAGTTGCACAGACTTTCTCATGAAGTGGAAAATAAAAACCATTTCCATATAAAGCAAAATAATTCTGGCATTTCCTAGAAAACCTCTCCCAATAAAGGAGTCTTTTTTTTTTTTTTTTTTTTTAAGGTCATAGGAATCTGAATCATCCTGGTAGACATATGGCTTCTGTTCTGGAACTAGCGTATAAACATAGACCAATATTAGACTTGCTAATGAAAATTAGATGCAATGTCTGTTCCTATATATATTGTGATAAAATATAAACAAGTCAAAAAAGGGAAGGTTCTACAGGAGTAGCTGTGGGAATTGTGGTACCTCTTGTTTCCACCAAGTTTCCACTGTGAAACTTGGACTGACAATTGATGTCAAGCAGAGATTTTGCCCTTTTTTGGCATGATATATTGGTTCCACCAAGCCATCCTTTTTCACTCTGCATGTTTTCCCTTTTAGTGCAGCATAGAATTTTAACAGGAGTTAAAAATGGCTTCAGAAAATGCAAGACATATTATGTTTGCTGTCCATCTTGGTTAAAAAAGGATTATGTCCACCATGCTTCTCTGTGGAGGCTGCCAATTGTACCCACATGGGAAGTAGTTTTGTTACATTTGGAAACATCCACCCAATGTAATTTAATCACTAAAATCCCTCTTGCTTGTGACCTCAGGCAGATGTTGAAAACAGGTTTCCAAAGCCTTTGGAAACACTGTCCATTATAGTAACAGAAAGTATAACAGAGACACAAAAAAAAGGGTGGAATAGGTTCCCGAGAAACAGTGTTTTCCTTTGATTTCAAGGAAATGTTTGTATCAGCTCATGAGGTATTGCTTTTCCTGACCATATTGGATTCTGCCTGACCTCTGTCACAGAGATCCACTGATCTTCACTGATGTGCTGGGTCACCTCGCTGCTGCAACCAGAGCCTCCTAAATTACAGCATGGCTGTCATAAGTGCTTCCTCCAGATGTGCCAGAAGTGTGCTACCACTGACAGCCTTGCACTGAAGAATCCAGCCCAGAGAGACACAGACCAGATGAAGAAAGATTTAGCAAATGCTGGAAGAAATTTACTCATGAGGTAGCTCAGGAGATTTTCATTAATGTTTCCTTGTAGCCAGGCCATGGGTACTGTGTGAAAGTGTGTTCTCATGCATCTTATCCCTTCTGCTTTTGGGCTTCAGCTTGTTGTGAAGAGAACTCCAAACACCATTAATAACAAAACAGTTCACAACTTCTGGATTTCCAGAATATGGCTTAAACGATCAGAGTCAAAATCTGATGCCTGAAATTCAGGTTGTTCTTTCTTGTGGACTTCCAGATACCTATGAGACTGCTGACTTTAAGTGCAAAAACTTATTCTTCCTTAGTTGCTCTTACATGAATGACTGCTGTGGTTCCCACATTGAGCACACTGTGCTTCTGGATCCAGCATCACAAGGTGACATGCACAAGCTCACATGTGTGGGGGACAAGGGGAGTCAAGAGGCACTCATATCAGGTTATAAAATACCCACACGTTTTTACTATATATACACCCACTGTATTACCATGCCATGCCATCACAGCATTACTAATTATTTAGGTGATAATCTCTATTGTGCTATAGTATACGATGCAATAAAGCAGCTGGTGAGATTGATTAAATGGCAAAGCAAAGCTTTTAAAGTACATGCTATTTCCAGCTCATTTGCACACCTGCCAAAATCTACTGGTGCTGTTCTGGATTTATGAGGAGGAGGTTAAATTTTGCTGAGGACTTCAGGTTAGCCCAGAAGTTTAGAAACCTATCAGAATGGGAAATCTGAGGTTTTTAATTATTTTTTTTTTATTCCACAAGTTTTACTTGATACCCATAATGATATGCCATTTGTAAAAGTTTACACTACCATCCATAAACAGAGCATAAAACCGACACTGTTTCATTTTATATTATATGAATACTGACTATATTCTTACAAAAAGCTAAGTAGCCAGCAAAATCCAAGATTAAAATGAGAGTCTCCACAGACTACAATATGTTTTTAAAGAAAAGGCTTGCTCAGCAATTATAACTAAAGTTGTACATTGAAGAAATAGTCACTGGTTTTGAATTAAAAAGCTTGTTCCTCATAAGAAATGTACTGAGACATAGAAAATGCCACATCACATATAACTCTATAATTACACTGGTGCAACTCTTCTGTAGTCCTTAATCCTATTCCTTGGGGTATTGTTTTTTTTTTCCTGACGTTTCTGAAACTACCTGCCAATACAGGAGCAGATGTGTGCCATATGAAGTCCTTAGGGTAACAGCACCAAAAGTTACTGTTTCAGCTCCAAAAGCATCAACCATTAGAAGTCACCTCCACCCTACAGCAATGCATGCTGTCCTATTTGGGCTGAAATCACAATATCATAGAACTGTTGGTTGAAAGGGACGCTGGAGGTCCTCTGACACTCCCCAAAAACAACTTGTGGCCACTGACCATCCCCCTCTTTGACAGTCCTGAGGAAAGATTGGCTCCATTGTCTTTGCAACCTTCAAGCAGTTGCAAACTGTCGTTGAATTGCTCTTCACTCTCATCTTTAGCCAAATGCTTGGGAATAACCTGTGACAGAGTGTGCACACTGTTTGGTGAACTGATCAAAGTGGGAGACCTAACAAGATCTGTCAAGATATTGGGAAGGGAACTAACTGTTTTACATGTCCCAATATGCTGTCTTTCCTTTGTACAACAGGCAGGATTAGATACCTGTTTAGCTCTTCACCAGCTGCCTGTCTGTCACTATGGGAAGTGAGTTTTGTTTACCAATGGGAAAAAGGTGGATCTTTCCAGGTCAGTAATGGGGTGCTAGCACTGTAATAATTGTTTCTTTCCTTGTTCTCATATGCACTAGAGTCACTGGTATTAAGGAGCTTGACACAGCTGATAGTTCTATAACTGGGATGCGGCTCAAAAATACACAGAAATTCCCTTCCATAGTATTAGTACTAACAGCTGAAGAAACATTGCTAATCAATATGCAGCATCACAGAAAGGGGATCACAAATCACAAAGGATGGCAAATTTTAGCTTCTTAACAACAAGAAGCCATCTCCTAACTAAACCAAGAAAAAGGTGTTACCAACTCCAGATCATCAGCTCATTAAGACATCTTCATTGTGATTTGTCTGTGTTGACTTGAAGTGTAGCTATTAATATATTAATATATTAATACATTTCCAAGCAAACCATTTATCATGGAGGTACTCTTGGAAGAGATCAATGTCTTTCCAATGGACACAGACAGTGCTGGCATTTCCTGCTTGATACCTGATACCTCTCTCTCTCTCATGACTCTTGAGTAAATTGAAAATCAAACATTTGACACTCTTGCAAGACTTGAAGATTTGCAGCCAGTTGGGCATATGTAGTGAAAGAAGCTCAGAAAGGATTAATGTTGTAAAATATTTGTTGTCACATCTGTAGCTATCCTTTTAGATTGTGTGGAAAAAAACCATGAGATGTGCAGCAAGGTTAAAATGTAATTTTCTTCCTTGATCATAGGATAGACTTATGACTGCTTCCCTGCCTACTTTCTCACCTGTTGCATTTTGACCTTGTTTGGACGATACAATAAGTTGATTTTGAAAACTGTGTTTGTTAAGAAGAATTAGATGATACAGGCTTGATACTTCATTCCCCATTAAAGTATAGGAATTTGTTCAAACTTGTCTAGCACTTGCCAGTTATTAAGGTGGTAACAGCTGTTTCTAACCACATAATTCCTGAGCTTTAGAAGACACTTTATGTGTTATAGAGCTAGGAAACTGTTTCCTCTGCTCAACAATGGGTTGTGGGGAAGGAGAGTAGCTGACTCCCCATGGCCTTTCCTTCTTTAGTGCAAATTACCTTATTATGGTCACAGCTCAGACAGTGAATTCAGAACCACCCCATGGAGCCTGCACTGCTTTTGGAAAGTCTCACTTGTGAACCCTCACGTTTGGCAACAAGTTCATCTTGTTTACATTTTCATTGCCTTTTGATATGCACTGCATTTTATACACATGCAACTGATGCAATTAAATATTTATACACATACATATACATACATGTTCTGCAGGGCTTGGTATTGGGACCAGCCCTATTTAACATCTTTGTTGGTGACATGGACAGCGGGATCGAGTGCACCCTCAGGGATTTTGCTGATGACACCAAGCTGTGTGGTGTGGTCAACATGCTGGAAGGAAGAGATGCCATTCAAAGGGACCTCCGCAGGCTTGAGAGGTTGGCTTGTGAAAATCTTGTGAAAATCAACATGTCTAAGTCCAAAGTCCTGCATGTAGGTCATGGAAATCCCAATTTGTTGCTGGGCAACAAGTAGATTGAGAGCAGCCCTACAGAGAAAGACTTGGGGTGTTTGTTGGTGAAAAGCTGAATATAAGCCAGCAATGTGTGCTTGTAGCCCAGAAAGTTGGTTGCATCCTGGGCTGTATCAAGAGAAGCATGGCCAGTAGGTAGAGGGAGGTGATTCTTACCCTCTATTCTGATCTTGAGAGATCCCACCTCGAGTACTGCATCCAACTCTGAGGCCTCCAGTGTAACAAAGTCATGGACCTACTTGAATGGGTCCAGCGGAGGACCATGAATAATCAAGGGTCTGGAGCACATCCCCTGTGAGGACAGGCTGAGAGAGTTGGAGTTGTTCAGTCTGGAGAAGGAAAGGCTCTCAGGAGACCTTATAGTGTCCTTCCAGTACTTATAGGGGTCCTACAGGAAAGATGGGGAGGGACTCTTCATCAGGAAGTGTAGCGTGTGGTGATGGTTTCAAACTGAAAGCAAGCAGATTTAGATATAAGGAAGAAATTATTTTCTCTGTGGGTGGTGAGACACTAGAACAGTTTGCCCACATAAGTTGTGGATGCCCCCTCTCTGGCTATGTTCAAGGCCATTTTGGATGGGGCCTTTAGCAACCTGGTCTAGTGGGAGGTGTCCCTGCCCTTGGCAGGGAGTTAGAACTAGACATTTAATGTCCCTTCTGACCCAAACCATTCTATGATCTTATGATAATTGAAAATATATATTCAAGGTGAACTTTGTAAAAGGAGGGAGCTAGAATCTTATTTAGAAGCAATCAACTGAGCATCTTCTTTTATATTTCTACTTTTTATGTCTATATATCTAAGCATTTGAGACATTCACTGTCCCTGAGGACCAGTTCTGCTGATCACTAGTATAGACACTCAAAACACTGGAATATAACCAATAGAAGTATCAGTCTAGCTGATAATTTAAGGATTCATCTGCTACAAATCTGGGGTCAGAAAGTCATTGTTGCAGTTACCATGCCTGGAAAGCAGGACTGCCTGTGATTGTTCAGAGCCCCAAGGTCAGCTTTCAGAAAACCAAGCCCCATAGTTCTTATTGATGTTAGTGTCTGGGACTCCAGGAAGAGCTTTGCTTTTCCTCCTGCCCATGTTACCTCCTCTGCTCTCTCAGACACAGCTCTGGGGCAATGCATTGTGTGGGCTGGGTGCCTTTGTCAAGGTGGAGAGATACAGTAAGTGAAAAATGACCAATCACACAGGAAGGAGGTACCCATCTGCTGGTGTTTGCTGCATGCTGGCAATCATGGAGGTGCATTTCCTAACCTGTCTCTTTTCCTTCACAGATGGTGCTGCTGGCTCGCTGCGAAGGGCGCTGCAGTCAGATGTCACGCTCAGAGCCAATGGTTTCTTTCAGCACTGTCCTGAAGCAGCCTTTCCGCTCCACCTGCCACTGCTGCCGGCCCCAGACCTCTAAGCTGAAGGCCATGCGGTTGCGATGCTCAGGAGGCATGCGGCTCACTGCAACCTACCGCTACATCCTCTCCTGTCACTGCGAGGAGTGCAACTCCTAGGGACATACCTGCCACAGCAGAGAGGGGACTGGGATAATGCTGTTGAGGAAGGCTCCCAAGAAGTAATCGAAGGTGAGGCCGACACTCCCAGCATACAATTGCAGTGGACAGGACTTTCTAGGCTGGATTTGATCTGAGAGCTGAAGTGTAAAATATCCTGGGGCCCTGGATGGTGCCAGTACCGAAGCGTGGGCTGCAACAAAGGCAAAAGCAAAAGAACTTGTTTTTAAGAATCCTTTCTTTTTTTCTGAAAGGATATTTTTGTGAGTTTCTTCTTTTTCAGGTTCAGCTCTGACTACAGAGATGTACTTCTACTTTAGGCCAAGGGCAGCAGGGGAAAAGAGAAGAAGGTCAACTGGATGACAGCACTGCTCTCTGGAAGTTGGCATTCGGACAGAGAATGGGCATCAGTTCCCACATACAACCTCTTAACCTATCAATTTATTCTCAGCCTCCTAGTTATATTTGCCTTCAAAAGAAACTCTGTTGTTGGCAAGGGTTATCTGTTACTGATCTAGCAGCCAAGTGCTGGATAACTTTAGCTGAGGTTTAACAGAAATTACAAATAAATAATTGAAAAGTGAACTGGATATGAAATGTTGTGCTGGGATTACCCAGCCCTAGCCAGCTGAAATTATTATTTGCATTGCGCAGCATCAGAGTTCAGTGACTGCGTGACTCTTGAGAAGTGAAAGGTTATGAGAGTTATTGTTCCCCTCTAAAGGCCTGGAAATGTGACAGATCACATCTGTCACTAAAGCCATTATTCAATGCTAAAAAACTAAACAAAGATTAAAATGACACGTACTAAATGGAGTCTTTTCTTAATGTGATGCACAGAGCCAGAGCCACCAAAATAATGGAGGACCTAGAACTTATCTTCACCTATAGCTCTTAGGCCATTGAGTGAGTACTATTTTACCTTTTAAAGACAAGCAAGGAATCACACTGACATGCCCATGAAAAGTTTAGGGCAGAGTCTGAGTCCCAGCATTATCCACTTGACCACAAAGATTCTGTTTTGATTTACTCAATGATCTGCTATGTGGGGTCCTGATAGACTCACCGACCAGATTGGCATCCGCTTGGGGAATGGCACAGCTCTTACCTGGTCCATACACCCACACATCCTTTGTGTACAGACAAGGATGTAGGAAGCTGTGGTGGGGTTAGTGCAAGCCTAGACCTTCCCCATAGATGAACCTGTTCCACAGCCAGGGCATCAGAGCTGCAGGGTCCTGCAGAGCAGAGGTAGCCAGCATGTCTCTGTAAGAAGCAAGTGCAGCCATGAGCTGCTTTCCCCTGTAGAACCACTGCAGAAAGAAATGTCTTGAGGAGCTGAACGAATTACAGTGACTGATAGGGTGCAAGGACTTCAGAATAGCCAAGGATCCCAAGTTTTAGATTGGTATTTGGTATTTGGAGAGAAACTCTGTCGCTCCTCTGTTAACATGAGGTTTTAGCAAAGTTCAATCAGCCTCTTGTGACTTCAAGGAAATAACGTAACAGTTCTTATCTCAGATTACAGTTCTTATCTCCTTACAGCAATATATCCAGTCAGTCAGCAATATGTCTGTGGCATAAAACATGGCTAAGCCATTTTTTTTTATAGTAGTCATGAGGAACTTTGCTGTGTAAGGATCCAGAGTCAGTGCACCTTTTACCCCTCAGTAGCACCCATGTGTTTAGTCCTGTAATTATTCTCTGGGACAGGCTGGAGTGGTCCCACTGCAGAGGAATGTCTGGCAGGGACCTAAGGTAAAGAGGGGAAGTCCTATCTAAGCCCAGAATTTGGTCCTTCTGTTCAGCACCATCCAGTCTGCAGCAAATGCCATTACCAGCAGCTCAAGGATGCACGCTGACATTGCAGGGGGTCCCCAAGGTCCACCAGGGAAGACAATCATCTTGTGGTCCACACAGGAGTTACTGTGGCTGCTTGAGCAAAGACAAATTCCTCTTCATGTTGAATATGTATGGGATGTGATGGCAGGTAGGTTATAAGACACTGCCCTTGCAAGCCAAATCTTGTACCAGTAATGGAAACCAAAGGAGGACATGTACACCCACAGACCCCAGTCAGAGAGGTTTGCAATATATTGGAAGGATTGTCTTTTGTCTTCTGGAGATGACTTGGAGATGGTCAGTTTTCAACAACCTAGAGCTGTGGGCAAACAAAAGGGTAAATCAAACTGTTAGAAGCTGAGTGGCTCAGATTAAAATGTCAAAACTGGGAGTGATGAGCCCCAGTGAGCTCATTAGACACCATGCATTGTTCCAGGGCTGTCAGTCATTCTTTTTACATCTGATACATGGTCTAAACATCAAAGGGTGAGTAAAGGGAGCATGAGCCAGGCATTATCACCAGACCACTTTATATGAAAGATCACATGTGCATCCCTTTTAAACTCTCTTTCAAACTCCAGCATCTAAAAACCCTATTATCCAAAAAAGTACCACCCCATAATGTTAATTATATATAGAAAATTCCAGTTCTTATCTGAAACATCAGCAATACCTTTGATAACCAAATAACTGTACTGCAAAATATGCACGACCTCTAAGCATGGGTACAGAGACTGCTGTACATGAGTAATGCTACGCAGTTATCTAAGGAATGGGGAATGTCTGAAGGGTAATTGCTATATCCAGCATCACCTCCCCCTGGGTCATGATGCCACTGGCCTCCTTTGCTGGTGCAAAATGGGATGCTGGGGGGCTGTGACACAAAATTCAGGTGATGATGTGTGGCTGTCCTGAATGGCTGCAAGTAGTTCAGCTGGCTGGACAGGACATGGAAGAGCAGAGTGGCCCCAGTGTAGTCCTCTGGTCAAGAGAGAGGAGGATTTTGAGCAGAGAGCATGCCTGAGCCAATTTAGAAGGAAAAAAAATAAAAAGAGAGAATATTTATAGTGAGAGAAGAGCTTGGCTGCTATTTTTTCCCACATCCTCTCTCTATCACAGTGCCACAGCTATAATTGCTCGAATTGGTCTCACAGAAGACACTGGTATTTCAACAAAAGCTTTCTTCTTCCTCTCACACCCCACATTCCTTACACTTCTGCTTGGTTCCGTTAATGAAATCATCGCCTTATGACCACAAAGGCTGTTGCCAGGTATAACTGTTGATGTGAATTCAACATTTTCTAATTTAACCATTGAGTCACATAAATGCATGGAAGGAATATAACAGAAATTATGACCGACAAGACAAAACTTTCTTGTAAATAGCTAGAAATAGTAAATAGCTTTCCGATTTCTTAGCCTGACATCACTCTGGATACTTAAGTTGCTTTTCAAGTCAGTCCACTGTGTAAGCGTTTCTTAAATTGAATAACAGGGAGGGTGATGTTTATTTGTTCAGGTAATGTTGTGGGGCTTTTTCTTTGTTAAAGCACCCTCTCACTGGGACTCAAATGAGAAGTGTTGGTCCCTTTTTCCCCTCACTGTGCCTCACTTTTCAGGCACCATCTTCCCTCACAGAAAAGGTGGTTCAGCTGTTATTATCGTGTGGTTTGCTCAAGATGAGATGTGATACAGATTTTTGACTTTCACCACTCTATCCCCCCTTTTCTTTTGATTAAGTTTCTGAGTTCACTTTGCCTTACTTTTGAAAGCCACCCATCCCAACAGTGGTTATGCTATGTTTCATCTGGATTGACTGTACTCATGGGGACCAGAGGGAAACGCTAGACCTTTGCTCGTACCCTTTGCTCATAAGAAAAACCTTGTAATTCCACTGCATTTTCTGCCTACCAGAAATAATCTGTGATTTGACAGAATAAAAGAGCCCATGACCTAGCAAAATTTAATTCTTCTGCTCCCACATTTAGTGGGTCTGTTAAGTGCTTAAAGCTGCATAGATACAAAACCAGTTTTCTGGTTCAAGCTTTAAATGAATCATTAAACTGAAGAACCTGCTGCTTTCATGAAGGTATTCTCACTGACTTTCCTTACACCTCACATTGCCCTCTGAGCTTGGAGAACTTCTACCAAACAAGGGATCCTGAGGCTGGCTGTCTCCTGATGGCCTTTATCATGACTTTTGTAAACTACTGTCACAGTGCTCATGCCAGTAACAGAGAGATGAAGTTCTCTAACATCCATGGCACACCACAACCTGTGCTGGGCTTTAATGTAAGCCTTTGTTGAGACCTATTCACCAAGTCCTTGCAGATCTGCTATGATGCTGTGACATTCAGGCAGGACTGTGCAGCCTGTAGCCAGAATATTTTTGTGAAAACATACTGCTCTGTGTGTCTAACATGTTTGAAGACAATGGTTTCTTACTGAATTTGTCTGAAAGAGGGTTAAACCCTTTATGAAACATCATTTTTCCTCTGACTTGATCTATTAATATTTTTGGAAAATCCAAATGCCATTAAAAAGGACAGTGCAAGGTATGGTGGGGAAGGGTGTGTCTTACTTTCTTCGACACTGTAGTTATTTAAAATGCAAGGGCTTTGGAAAAATAAAGAAATATTATATCCAGAGTAAAAGTGACTGACAGCTTTCTAAGGCATATACCTAACAGGTATTGAGACAGATACGCTTAGAGAAGTGTAGCAGACTGTATTGGAAAGTAGCAAACCAGCTACATTTGCTTTGTTGCAGATATACAAATAAGCTGCTTGGAAATCCAAATAATGAGCCTATTCCTTTTATTTTATAAACAAGAGGTCACAATCTTTATTTATTGTTCAAAAAAGAAGGGACAAGTAATCACTAGTTTGCAAACTGTGTTAGTAAACAAGTTAACGCACTGAAAATGTTTCTAGGTGCTTCTATGACATGAAAATAATTTATGTACAAGATACAAAAGGTCAGAGTTCACTAATGTGAATAAGAAATCTTGTCTGGCCTGCACCAAGAATGCATATTTTAAAAAGTTTTGTTTTGTTTTGTTTTTTAAAAGACCATTTGGGAAGATGGACAGGACATCTATAATTTCTCTGAGTCAGAATTAATACTTCCTTTAGAAATTAACCAACAGTACCTCCCATGAAAATTAAATACTAAAACCAGTTAATCACATTCCCAAGTAATCTACATATATTATTCTGATCTTTTTTTTTTTCTAGGAAGAGTTAAAGAGTAAATCCCGAGTTAGAACTGTTTTCAGTCAGATACACATTTGTTATTCCAAGCTCTACAGGGATCTCAAGACTTCAAAATTTGCCATTCTTTTGAGGCCTTCCAGACATAAAAACTAATGGACTTCAGCACTGATGTTGTGTAATGAAGACAATCACTGTATAAAAATGAGGATTCATGTGTGGGGCAGCAGTAAATGATGTGCCAGGATTCATCTTCCCAAGCTCCCTACCCTGAGCACTAGAGACTTTATCACATTTGGTCTAGTTCTGCCTCCAAAATGATTCGTGTTCCAGAGGAGAGGTGGAAGTTTGTCTCCCCTGAAAGCATCATTCTTCAGTTCTGTAACAGATGAGAATCAACCCCCCCATTTGAGTGGAGTAAGGTCTCAAATCAGTCTCCTCTGTCTTGGGCGAGCATGTTTTCCTGTGGGAGCTGTGCAAAAGTAAGGTGGTAAAATCACCAAAGCAGTTGTTGCTAAAGGCAGTGCAGTCTACGGGAGGTAAGCACTCTGTCAGCATTGGCAGAAAAAGTAAAGGTCCTCTTTGGGCTTGAGTTTTCTGTAACTTGCAGCTGCAAGTTTCCAGGTTCCAGGAGAGACTTCTGTCTGAAATCCTAAGGATGAAAATGCCCCAGGAAGGTGTATTAGAAATTAGATTTGCAGAATTTTCAAAAATTGTATTGAAAAATACACTGAAAGTATATCAAGTATTGAAATTATATGTATTAATATCAATGATCAATTATATGTATCAATATCAATATCAATGCCTACTTTGCTCTTTGAAAATGGCATAAATATGCTTTTGCAGAAGTCAGACAAGGGCAATCAGCCTCATAGCTTTATTAAGGAGCAGTTTGGTAGTATTAGAAGTAATAACCCTTGGTCTTTTTATATTCCTACGTATATGTGTATGTACATACACACGCAAAAAAAAAAAAAAAAAAAAAAGTTCTATTTTACCGACATCATCTTCAGCCTTACAGCCTTCTACCGATCCCTGAGAACCTGGTAGCTGCAAAGAAGCAAAGACCTCTCCTAGAGCCTCTCCACTGCTCTTAGAAAGCAGCTGTTTCTCCACTGTTTGCCAGATGGACAAAATCTAGCATGCAGGTGGCCTGAATCACTCACCATTCTCCTGAAGTGAGACATCACAGTAGGCACCCAAATCCACCTAAGTCCCTCAGCTGACTGCTCAAATACAGCTCTCTGTGGTCACATCAGGGGTTGCTTGTTGGAGCCAAATAATATTCCAGACAAAAAGTTCCACTGTTATTTGTATAAAAGGGATCAGTGTGATCCCATGTGAAGCTGCACGTCTACATTTACTCTTTGCATCTGTGCTTTTTATGGATCTCTTGGGTTTTTTTTTTTAATTGCAGATCTTCCCAACTCTTTTTTTTGATCCCTTTAGAGTACCGAGGAAGAGATTATTGGCACTGTAACACAGTTGTGCAGTGTTTAGAAATTGTGCCATTCCTCATATCTGGAATTATATTTTTAAATGTCATTCTTTTCTACAGACTTTAACTGTGGGAAAAATACATTAGAAGATGAAATGCAGCAGAGGATGCTTGAGGGAACTCAGACACCATATTCTACACTGATGAAATGACAGTAAGGGATTTTCTATAGCTAAAGAGATCTCATAATTAACACTTAATTGAATAAATACTAAATGAATTTTGAGTGGGATTTTTCAAATGTGCTCAGTATTGACTTAATTCCACTTTCATTCACACAGAAGGAGAGAAATCAGTAACTTTGGTGAGAACAAACCCTGCCCAGCACTGCAAAGCCTCCTGCCTGAGGGTGATGGGAGAGGCAAGGAGGGAAAAGAGGGTGAAGGATCCAGGTCTGTGATGAATGGGATATTGGCAGTCCTCAGCATCAGATGTTCACAAGTCAGCTGTCCTTAACTGAGGAAAATTCAGAATTATGTTCATTTAAGTTTTCTTCATCCCTTTTACCTGCCCTGCTCCTCCTTACGCACCCTGCACCTCTAATACCTGGAAGCAATTTTGCTGCTGGGATCCCACTGCTAATGTCAGACACATCTCCACATTGTCACAGATCTTGTCCAAATGCTAGAAGAAGAAACCTGTGACTTGCTGCAGGAAGTCTGTGCAGACATAAAACCAATTCTAATGTTATATGAGCTGGATATGTTCAAATATTACCACTCTAGGGACTGGAGTTACTACTGTCTCATATATTTCGTTCCCTTTGAAGTGCAAGAGTCTCTACACTGGGAGAACCCATTCCTGGGCTTCTTAAGTTCTCCCATGTTGTTTCTTTGTTTATATTTGATGTTGCCTTTCAGGCCTTGAGAAATGAGGAGCTGGTAGTCCACCTCTCTTCCTCTGTACTCTTTAATTTGGAAACAGACTCAGGGTGGAGATATATGCATCACCCTCCTCTATAACTGAAGATTTCTCTTGCATCTTGTTTCAGAGATTGAATGATGTGCTAATTCTGGCTTTTCATCCGCAGGCATCATAAACTCCAGAATTCTGGGGCTATTTTGTGACCTGATGTTGGAAATTCACTACTGACTACTTCGTCATTTTTTTTTCCTTTAAAATTTAATGATAGCTACAGATATATGTGTATGTGTGCACACACACACACAGATACAGAGAGGCAGGAAGGCTGTCTGTATTTGCTCTAGGATGGGAAAAGCTATAGTTTTAAGTCTTGACTTGGATAATCACAGCTTTGTGGGAAATGATTTATATTAGTCTTCCAATGAGATATAAAAGAGAAACATGCAGAGACACATAGAAATCTACTTTTATATATTCATAAATACATTTTTATGCATTTAAACCTCAGCAGTGCCATTGCTGTCAGAACAAATAACTGCATGAATGACCCTGAACACAATAAAATAAAGGGTGATAAATACACAACGATGCTAGGTCAGCAGCACACCTGGCTGCAACGGAGGCAAAGGACATTACTGACTGCTCCTACATTTTGCTGAGTAACCTACGTTTTCTTTTCTGGAGGTGGAGCACAGCATCAGGCTCAGGCATGACAAAATCCCTGCGGATCCCTCCTTCCTCCCTGGGAGAGAGCTGGGGCTGTGGCTGAGCCTTTAGGTGGAGCTCAAGTACTGCCGCTCCTGGGAAAAGCTGCGCTGAGGGTCCTGCTGGACAGAGCTGACCTGGCCTAGCCCTGCAAGGATTGAGCCAAGAAAGCAGAAGTACTCACCTGATTTTCACATCTTGGGTTAATAGCCAGGTTCCTCACAAGCTGAAAAATGGCTTCTTTCAAAGCTGTTTGCAGATGACTTTTGTCCTGCACATGCAGTGTGACATAAGGCTACCAGTGGATCCTTGCCTAGGCTATGTTACCAGTGCTGGAAGTGTTGTATGCACCTCAGTGTCCTTGCAGGATGAGCATGGTATCAGACTCTTCGTGTAAGTCCACACAGGTAGGAAAGCTGCCTTCAGGTCTACCTTGCATCCCTGTTTAAAACGATCGGTTCCAGAATGAGACATTTTATGGCCCAGGAGCACAGGACAGTGAATGCATCTGGCACGTTTTGTTGCATGGCTGCAGAAAGGTGTATTGGGTTGTGGGATGGGCAGAGCAGTGCGGAGGCTGTGTCACTGGGAGGAGGGCCATCACACAAGTGAAGAGGAGTGGAAAGCATGAAGAATCAGTCTTCTGTGAAAGTTTTGTACTCAGGAAAGGGAAATTTGGCAGGTTTGCATCTTCTGCAAAGTGTGTTCCCAGTTCTTCCCACTCCTTCTGTGACATCTGGTAGTCTGGATAATGGGCAGAAATAAGTGGAAGAAAACTTTATGCTTGAAGCAAACCCCAGATTAGTGGACTGCAATTAAGCCACAGGAGAGGGCTAGCAATTTCATATAACAAAGACAGGACTGTAAAAGCTGTGTTCGTTTCACACTGTAAAGGTGATACGAGGCATGACAAGCAGGGCCTGTGCAACTCAGGAGTATGAAGAACTTGGGTGTCCTGAAGAGCACTGGGCGATACCTCTAGACAGCAGAAGGGGACAGGCATGGTCCCTAAACCTGCAAAACATGAAAAGGCAAAATCACATCACTCCACTTTTCTTATTACACCTGAAGCTGCCAGTAATGACAAAATCCTTCTCACCAAGTTGGAGAGATACAAATTTGATGGGTGGACTGTTCAGTGGATAAGGAATTGGCTGGATGGCCACATCCAGAGGGTAGTGGTCAATGGCTCAA
>JANIJG010020763.1:0-15346 GCA_024611175.1 Megaceryle torquata
TCAGTCTTCTCTTCTCCAGACTAAAGAGCCCCAGGTGTCTCAGCCTTTCCTCCTAAAGCATGTGTTCCAGTCCCTTATTCTCAGACCTTTATCTGTAAGTGATCATGCTAGCATTAAAAAGCAATAAATATAGCATGCTTAGAGTACAAAGTGTCCATGACATTAACTAACTCTATGCATCTTCCATGAAATAACACTTCTGACTCTTGCATTTCCCTGGTTAAAGCCCAGGGAAGGAAATGAAACAAGATGACTTTTACATTACTATGAAAGTGAAATAGTCTTCTAATTAAGAAAGGCCAGACTGTCTTCCACTATAGAGCAGATAAAAGGGTTTCAGGGTGAAAAATAAACCAATCTACAACAGCTGAAAATGAAGACCAGTTACAAAGGCTAAAGTACTCCCCTAACTGAGAAATGAAAACTCATACAAGGTCAGAAAAAGAATTACACCTTGTCTTGAGAGAAGCAGCAAGTCATATAAACAAGGGCAACAGGTACCTTGTTTACTGCAACTATAGTGTAATTTAAGCATAGTTGTTCCACTACACTCATTTGTAACTTCTTTGTCTGTTGGTACTTTACTGTCGGCTTAAATAGCTCACTGTAAGTTTAACAAAGGCTATGTGTGTCTCTAAATGGAATTCTGTGGCACCTTTACAAATACTTCATTCCCAGCACGAGCTGTGAAGTGACTGAAATGGTAACAGAGGCGGGTTTCATATAAGCAGAAGGCCAGGCAGAAAGCCACACATTAGGAGCAGGACAGATAGGAGCACTGTGTTACTTTTTGGGGTGTACTGTCATGAGGTAAGATTTCCAGGTATACAAACAAATATCAAGACCATAAAGAAAATACCAGTAGTGATTGTTACGAATAAAAGTTATTTACTTATTTTAAAACCTTTTCTTAGGACATCATGTTGTGAATACTGATAAAGAACCTACTTAAAAACTGAGATGGCCAAATGTTTATGTGGCCACATCATGAAAGACAGATAAAATTCAGCAGGTTGGCTACCTTTGCATTATTCTAAGCTGTCAGGATATTTTTCCTTGACATAACTGCATAGGAAACAAAGAATCAAGCTAAATATAGTTTAAGTTGCCTCATTTAACCAATGTGTAATTAGCAACGATAACTTGTTTGCACAGTGAGGTGATGAAATTCTCTTTGGTTATAATATGAAGTGAAATTTGCCATTAAAATTTTCAATAAATATATTTAGTGGTCAGTGAATAGGTCTTAATGAAATGTTACATGCCTTCACTGATTTATCCTGCCTCATTTATTACTGGCTCCATTCAAAACAGATTCTCTCTATTCCTCAATAACAGCTATCCATCTAGCATTATTCATTTTGAAATACTCTATACACACTTAAGACTGATTCCCTTCATGAAAGCAACAAATAGGGAAAAAAAGGGCTTTTCTTTCCGGCGTTTCATCTACATTTCAACATTTACTAAAATATAATATACTAAATAAAAAGCCACATGCAGAACTAGAACTGTGGTGGCAAATTTTTAACTGCATAAAGTTTAGCTTTGCACTATAAACCTTATAATGATTTGAACTCTGCAAGCTTAAACAAAAAAAAAAAAAAAAAAAAAAAAAAACAAACCAAAAAGTACGCCTTTTCTGCTGTACCTATATAGAAGATTTGTTTCAGTAGGCTTTTCTCAATATGTATTATACTCTACTGCATACACATTGGGGAGAGGATGGAAGAACAAAGAACAGTTGACAGGTGTTAGTCACATCATCCAGTGCACCAACAGCAGGCAGATAAAAGTGCAGACATGAGCACCATACAACTCTGTATACTAAAATACTGTATTAATTCACTTCTAAATACAGAGTTGGATCACTCTTAAGTCATTATATACAGTGACAACCTTACTGATAAAATATGTAAGTTCTCCCCTGTTAGTTTCTATTCATTCTCTACCATACCACAGGAGTCAGAAAAAGTACATTTATGCTAATAACTGAATATGCCTGGGAACATCCCTGAGTACTGACATGCTGGCATGGAACAACTCATGGCTCTGTTAGCAAACCCTCTTATCCTCCAAGACAGCATAGTCTAGGGCAAGTGCCGGGAGGATGGAGCCAGGCTCTTCTCAGTGATGCCCGATGATAGGACAAGGGGTAATGGGTGGAAGCTGAGGCATAGGAAGTTTCACATAAACATAAGGAGAAATTTTTTCACTGTGAGGGTGACAGAGCACTGGAACAGGCTGCCCAGGGGGGTTGAGGAGTCTCCCTCTCTGGAGATACTCAAAACCCACCTGGACATGTTCCTGTGTGATCTGGTCTAGGTGGTCCTGCTCTGGTAGGGGGGTTGGACTAGATGATCTTTCGAGGTCCCTTCCCGCCCTTGACATTCTGTGATCAAACAGACACAAGAAACTCACTACTGAAAGCTAAAGTATCTATCCCCACTGGACCTAAACAGTTGCAATTCTTTGAATACAGATCCAACAAAAGAAGCAATGTGACATTTTTATTGGTATCTCACTAATACCAGATGCAAAAGAAGAAATTTAATTTCAGCAACAGGTCATGTAAAAAATTTCTGTGGTAACTCAGATGCTTTTTGACATTATTCTTAACAACATTTTTGGTATTCCAAGTTCTTTATTTTAGGTTGTAATCCAAAAGCAAAAGTATCTCAGAGTCTTTTGAAAATCAAAGTAATTGACACCCACCAATCTTCTCTTTCTTCTATCAGTGACACCTTGAAAGTATTACAGAAGCTTAGTTAGACATGAACTCCCTTGATTTAATGTATGTTTTCCTTGAACAGTCCTTTTATTCCCATATGACTGAACTGATCATTAATTTCCAGTAACCTATACTAGCTCAAAATCAGCTCAATTAAAGAGTAACATAAGATTTTTGTGATTTTAGATAGCTGATAGACCATTCAATATTGTTTATTGGTATCAGTCCAATTGCTAATGATAAAGAGAAAAATCAACACCATCCCTCTTCCTTTGACACTGTGCCTATCAGGCAACCAAGAATTAAAAAGGTGTGACATGATTAATCCTCTTCTTATCAAATATGTGATTGTAACGATGCCATTATTTATGCCAGTTCTCAAATCCATGGCCTGAAATCTGTAACGGATTATGGATTGAAGTGGATTTGTATCTGCCTTGTGTATACTGACTTTTTTCCCAGGAAATTGCATGTTTCTTTCTAGTACTGATCTTCAGCATCAGTTGATAAAGTCACTCAAATGACATCTTCCAGTTCTAACCAATTTTGAGGTTTTCTGAAGTCTTGGTGCAACCATGAAATCTTAATTTTATTGCATTCACATAAATGAAATTATTCCACTTCTCTCACTCCCTTTTACAGCCTGCAATGTTTTCGGCATAATCACAGGGTATCAACACTATCAGACTGCTAAACTTTCATACAAGCTTTTGGGACCTGATCTAATTTCACTGTATCCAGGTGGAGCTGCATAAAATGTTACCTTGAGTGCAAAAACTAAGGGCGTGACAAAACTATAAATACCTGCTTGCCAAAAAAATGTTGTAAGAACATGGTCATACTGCAGTACTTAACACCTGATTCTTTTTTGCACTGTAAGATAAGATCAACATTAGCCCGTGTCTTGCAAATCTAGGTTTGATTCAATATGTTTCAAAGTGCAAATATAACACTGTTATTTTAAAACCACAGTTAGGTTCTTTATAAAAATAAGAAAGAGATGGAGGACACTGTGCAGTGAACATACAGAAGAGCATAAGTTATTTCAAAGGCTACTTGGAGACTGGTTTTAACATTAAATATGCTTCAGTTTAGTGATTTCCATGTGCTTATTTGCATGTGTCCTTTAAAACTTTCTAAAGGATATTTGAGAAACAGTGCGTTTAAGAAATAAGCCAAAATATTTTCTGAGGGGAAGAAGATTTATTAGTACTTGTAATTGATTTTTACAAAGCAAAATGGGCACTAGTGTTATATTATACACACTGCTGCACAAATCTGAAAGAACTGCAAGAAAATGGAGTGAGGAAAGAGGTACAGTATATACAGCATTAGACTAAGTGAAAATGAATTACAAAGGTTTTACTGTTTTCTTTCTATACATGTACTTCATTAAAAGTGCTGGAGCTCCTGAAGGAGGAAAAAAAAAAAAAAAAAAGAGGGAGGATTAATTGTGTCTAGACAACTACTGCCCAACATTCTCACACAGACATTTTTCTTCCTGTAGAAAGGTACATGCAAGGTCATATCCAAAGCCATGGCTGGTTTTGTTGGGGCCTTCTTGTCTTTACCATTGATTTGAATTTCAGAGACCTTAATTAAATTTTATTCCTTCTCTTCAGCAACTGCTATTATTCAGTTTGTCTGAATTGATTTTGTAAGTTGAAAATGTCAGTATGAATCATAAAACATTTGGCATGTTGGAAAATAAATATAATGAAAACTGAAACATTTGAAAACTAAAGAGCTGGCTGGTGGGTAAATACAAACCAAAGTAGGGTTATATTTATGATGCAGGTTTTTGGTCCTTAGAGGATGGTCCTTCTCTGAATGCAAGATGTTTGACATCCCTGAAGGATATTACCCTCCAGTTTACTGCTGTCTGTTTCGTTAGAACGAATGTGGCTCTGGGGAAGTCATTCACTCGCATCTACTTTTGGGGTGGTATGCTGTTAGGATAGCAGCTGGCTTAGAAAAGCTGATAGACTTCTGTGACATGAGAAAATACATCCTGAAGCATATAACATCCTGCATATAGAAGCCAAAACTAGGTCTGACTGCAAGATTATATCACAATTTTTGCAACTCCTAATTTCTTACAACATGATAACTTCACAAAAGTTGAGTAATTTGAATATATTTAGCCCCTTTTTCCTCTGCCTTAAAGAAAACTATGGCTCTCCCATGGAAAACAATTTTCTCTTCATTATACTTTCAACCTGTTAAGATATTAAACTGTATTAAGAACCAAAAATTGAAAGGAGATGAGGTATTTTACAAGGGGTGTGCACAGAAAGGAGTCTTAGGGGAAAAAAAAAAAAAAAAAATTACTGTAGTGGTAGCCAACATCCAACATGTATGAACTACAGAAAGTCCTGACTCCCCACCTACACTGTCCCTGAACTGTGACGTACACTTAGCATGATGTCAGGATTCTAAGTTACCACCATTACTAGAAATAAAAATGCCTGAGTCCTATGAAATGCACCCCAAGGGAAACAAAGATATGCAACTGCGAAAGCATTATGTAATATTAAGATAGCATCACTGTAAATGGGGAGTTCAGGCAACTAAAACACTTTCCCAGTGATGCCCTCCTACTCCCCTTACCTCCTGTGACTGGTGACTGCACACTTTTAATACGCCATTTAGTGTCTCTCCACATTTCAACCCTGCCTTCTCCTTCAGGAAATTGAGCTGATTCCACTGACTGCAGTGCCCAAATCTGCACCCTTCACTTGCTATAATAGCAATGAATTAATTCCAGAACACCACTAGATTCACTTTCACATATAGACAGCTTCATAAACAATTTTGAGTGGCAAGGTTATACTGTATCTGTTTCTATTTAGCATCATTGACCTTGTCAACTAATTACTGATCTCATTTTAAACTGGCAAATTTAAATATGTCCTCAAAACTGTCCTCTAGGTTGAAAGTCATGCTGAAGTCATTGCTCACTAGTTTTGGTACTTTCTGCAATCAGTTCATTTAAGCTGTTATGTTTTCATTTTCAGATGGTGGTAGGCAGATACTTACTGATACATTCATCAGATTAAATGCAGAGATTTGATTATATGACTCTATTCATGGAATCCCTCACTCAGAGTCAAAACAGGATTTCACATGCAAAGTGTCAGGTGGACCAAGGGTGTAGAATTACTTAAAATTCAATACACTTGAAAAGTTACAGGAGAAAAAAAAAAAAAAAAGACTAAATTTTCCCTCCATATAGGATTGTATTGTACTGTCGAAGAGCTGAACCCCAAAAGGAAAAATAACCCAATGTTTCCACAAATAAAGAATTTCAAGAACTCAAACGCTCACTAGCCATGTAAATTATTCTACTAGTACACAACCCACAAGAATGAATAAATACAATAAAATCAGAATTATCCAACAAAATGAACTGTTCTTGCTACTGTTCCTGAAGACAGTACTGTGAAATATCCTAAATGTAGATCCATACTTTGGTTTTTGGTACCTGCAAACCATCACCTAAATGATCAACTTATTAAAAAATGCATCTGAACAAATGTACCAACATCGAAACCAAACTTACTGCAACAGACTATAGATTTACTATGAGAACGCTTCTAGGACTATAACATACTGAAGGTACCAACTTCCGAGCAGTTAACACTATTTTGAAAACATCCTTCTAGTGCATTCACCATCCTTTTTTAGACACCTCAGAAAAAAAAAAAAAAAGATTTTTCACCACATATAAAATAAGAGATGCTTCCTGTATGATTCCTATTGGCAAAAAGTAGGGCAATATATACACTGACATCTCCTATATCAATGAGAAAAGCTTAGCTTACCACAGTGAAAGGGCTGAACTAGATGCATTCAAAATGAAAACCTAGAACAATTATGAAATAAATACTAGGAAAAAAACCTGACAGATGAATTATTTCTCCATTTTGGTTGCAGATTTTGCTGCCATAATTCCAGCGGAGAGCAAGGAAGATGTTTAGGGGACTGAAGCATCTCTCTTATGAGAAAAGGCTGTGAGACCTGGGCCTGTTTAGCCTAGAGAAGACTGAGGGGGAATCTGACCAAAACTTATCACTTTTAAAGGGTGGGTGTCAAGAGGATGACACCAGACTCTCAATGGTGGTGCCCAGTGACAGGACAAGGAGCAACAGGCACAAACTGAACATAAGGGAAAACTTTGAGGGTGACAGAGCACTGGAACAGGCTGCCAAGAGAAGCTGTGGAGTCTCTGTCTCTGGAGATATTCAAAACTCACCTGAACATGATCCTGTGCAATGTGATCCTGTCCTAGCTTTAGCAGGGAGGTTGGACTAGATGACCTCCAGAGTTCCCTTGCAACCCCTAACATACTTGGGTTCTGTGAATTCTAAACATGATCAATTTCTTTCATAATCATTTTCCCATGAAAGGAAAAATGAACAAGAGGGATTTGTTTCTGGTGGATCTAGGGATAAAATTTCTATCTGCCTACATTCTCAAGGTGCATATCTGTAAAGAAACCAATCCTTAAGTGAGATTCCTGGACTTCTGATTCTCTAATAGCTTGAAAATGTGCACCAGCAGACACTGCTGTGTGATGAAACAATTTATCAGTAGGAGAAGCTATTTTTATCTCTAATCAAGCAGGTGTAAGTGTATGTAATCTAGTATTTCAGCTCTCACTCTCCCAAAATAGCCCATCCAAAGCACATTACCATAATTGCAAGTATCTTTAACTTTGCAGAAAAAAAAAAAAAAACCCCAAACAAAAAACACCAACAAACAAAACCCAACAAAACCCAAAATACACAAACCAAGAGCTTTTTCAATGCATCCTACATCTAATGCTAAGGCTTAAAAGGCAAAGCCTCATATTTTTATGCTAAAAAAAAAAAAAAAAGAAAAGGATTAATCTCAACAGGCAGTTGTCTCCCATGCATTATTAGGTCTCTCAAGAAAGCTTATATAACCCACATAGGTCTTATGATTAGCTTGAAAACCCAAGGAGACATATTTTTATCCTCTTAAAAGTAAAGGGCCATATTTGCAACAGGGGTTTGAAGATTGAAGTTATTCCAAATTTTCCTAATTTCAACATTGCTTTTTACTTCAAATATTCTTTTGACTTTTAACTCCAGAATAGGCAGAAAGTTATTAATGGGGGTACAGAAAGCACACCCTGCAGTTCTAGATAGAAGAAGTTGCTGTAACTGTGTAGGAACTTTTGCTATGATAAACCTTTAATAAAAAAGCAGTGCAAATTTCCACTCATGAGCCCAGGTGAATGACCAAATAACTATTAATCTGTTCACCTGCACTACTTACTAAAATAGACACAACAGTTCAAATGGGAAAAAGCATTCTGCAGTATGAAGGGCCAAGTCTCTACAAGTGTGGACTTCCAGGCACAGTCATAGAACAGCAAAAAAGTGCAAGTTTGAAATTTTAATTTATCTGAAAAATCAGACTAGATCCCTTTTTCTACATTATATACATTCTTTAGTTTTATTTCTTTCTGCTGCCCTTTTTTTATATATATATTTAGGTTCTTACCAGTTTCAGTATCTGGTGCTGTTTTGCTGCTGCTTCATCACTCTTTTTCCACACCTAGCTTCTTTACTCTTTGAAAACTCTCTAATTCTTTCAATCTCTTCCACTGCTGGAAAACCAACTCAGTTAAAGTCACCCATAACATAAAATTCTGACACTGGGAAGTATACATGGACTAGGTATATGTCGAGATGGAAGAGCATTCCAAAGATCCTCAGGAGATGCCAAGAACAGGAGAAACAAGGGGAATTTGGGTCTGTCTTCTCAGTACCCTATAAGAGGTTGTCTTAAGTCCTACCAGATCTTGACAGAGCACAGCAAATGCAGTAGGTGTCACGCTGAAATTACCAACTGCAGCAGAAATTACATTTTCTGTTTTAGACTGTGCTGATCACTAGATGGACAAGGAAGAAAAATGTCTTCAAGACAAATGCTCTTTCAGTTAAGTAAGATAAAAAGAAAAACTAAGAGCAAAGATGAAATTAAGTGGAAAGCAGAGAGTAACCTCTGTGTCTATAACAGCAAGACAGAGACATGACAGCACAATTTCCACCCCAGAGGCAGATGGAATTTACTGGATGTTCCTTATTGCAGAAAGGTATCACAACTGATTCCTTCACAGAAGGCTGAATTATTCTTTTGACCAGCTCAGGAGGGATCTGTAGGTCTTGAATACTAGTTTGCATTTGAGATAGCATCAAGACTTTCTGTATAAAGACTACTCAAACTTATAGTTGGAATGAAGTAGCCCAATGCAACCAAGTGGCTACTTTGCTGAATATATGTGCTGTGTTAACAGGACATATGTGCAAATCATAAAAGCTCCTAGATATCTCTAGCCTTCTAAATAGCAGGTGTAAATATTGCCACTTGTGCAAGTCATATGAGATCAGTGGAGTGATTAAGGATGATACAGTTCTGAAATCCCAAGGGAAATGCTATGCCCATAATGAAAAGACAGATATAAAGTGAACCGTTTTTTGGAAATCAACTCTCTCCTCGGAGGTAGAAACTTGGCCACAGTGCCTCATTCCTATGGCTCCTTTAATATTACTCAGAAGCATGCAATGCAAAGTCTATGAAATGTTAAATGCTCTTGAGAAATGACTAAAATTATCAGAGGATTTAAAAAATGTGATCATTAACACTATTATCTTAGACTTGGTAGATCTGAATAATCCTCAGTGACACTTGCAATTTCCATACACAAAAAACAACTTTCTAGTTTGAAAAATAAGTCCATTCATGCAAAACTAATCTACATTTCCCAATCAAAATTGGCTCAAGGGAGTTCTGCAGTTTTCTTCTTTTGCAGGCATTCATCTAGCAGATGCTGTCATTTCAACTTTTGTGAAGTGATTCTTATCCTAACGGGTATTGCACATTGTTTCTATTCCTCTCAACAGAGCTTTCTGGGAGTTCTAGTGAGGAGAAATCAGTATTGCTGCCAAAACAGCTGTTAGATGTGAGAAAAGAATTCAAGAAGTCATTTCATAGAATATTTTCTGTTACAGCATCTGTGCCAGATTATTTTACCAGAAAAAAGTGTTCAATGTATAAAATGTTGTATCTGTCTGTATGGCCCTAGAGACAGACATGCATATGTTCCCTATTGCAGCATGACTGAGTCAGCAGTAAAACTAGTAAAGAATGAATAAAACAATGTTTTATATCGTCTTTTATATTTATATTGCAAGAATAATGTGCTCAGTAATCTTACCTCAAAAGCTCAAAAGACAGGATGAATTCTGTATGTCTTTATCTGCTAACCAACTAAACATCAGAAAAGCCAAAATATAAATATTGCCTCAGTTGACCCTCAGGCTTCTTTTTCCTTTTCAATTAAAGCAAACATCCTAGAGGAAAAAATGAGAAGGATTGTTCCTCATGTTTTTCTAGGAAAAGGTTAAAAAGGACAAAGACCCATAGTGCATTAAAAAAAAAAAAAAAAAAGATACAATACCTAAAACCAACCAACCAAATCCTACACAGAAGTCTCTTAGGTTACTGGTAATTACTGGTTTTGTGAGTCTTCCAGAACTCTTCCTCCAATCTCAGCAGACAAAAGGTAAAAGGGAGTATAGTATAAGAATTATATTGTTAGCAATTAGCTGTTCAAGCGATAACTGAATGAAAGGGAAAAAAAAGATAGTTTGTCATTTATAGACAGAAAATGCTAATATATATTATGATAGGATTTGTGTTAGCACGTACATGCATACCCATGTATAGCTGTATTTTGATCTTACATGCTGTGTGAGCAAAAAGCCTGCCATGACTTATCTGCTAGAACAGCAGTGAACTACGTAACTCCAGCCACAAAAGCACTTGCTGACCACAAAACGTGAATCTAATCAACATGCTGCAAGTTGATCACCCTCCCTTCTCAAGCAAAGTAAAGTTGACCGCAAACAAACTGTATGTAAAAATGCAAAGATGTTTCTAGTTTTCTTATACCAAGTGGCAGCCATTGATGCAAGGAAGAGAAAAACTTCAAAGCCCAGAATATACAGATTCTATTGCGCTATTATACCTAGTGCATGTAAGTTTGAAAAAGATGGTTGAGCTCAGAAGAACAAGAAGGTAAATAATTCACTCTATAAGAAATTGCTAGACAATATAAACTTAACACACTGCCTGATATTTACACACTATTATTTAATTTAACTTCTTTAAGGAGAAACAAATGAAGATAGTTACTTGATTGTACTGTGTCATTTATTAGTATAGGGCAATACAAGGTCCAAGAAAACAAAGTTGAACTGCTAGTCTCTGACAGTACTCCCATTCACCAGCAAAAGAGTAAAACTAGAATCCTTAAAGGGGGGGGGGGAACAAAAACCCCACAAACCAAATTTCATTACATACAAGCTATAGCTATATAGAAATAGTCTAAATACAGATAAACTAGGCCTGACTAAATTGTAGCAATTTCTGTAAAACCACTTTACAGGGCTTTTCATATCTGTTACTTTAATAGCAGGAGTTTTTTTCCCCCTGAAAGGATATATTTGAGTTGGTCTGACAGGTTTATCTTCATGATGTATAGTCTTCCTGCCCTACTTTGCATAGTACAAATGAGACTATAGAGGAAAATTGAAATGACCGAAAACAGTATTAGCCCACCTTACTGAGCTATTCATTCACTGCGCTTTGTGGTGTATATTTTAAAATAAAGGCTCTGCAGAGAAGAATGTAGACACATAAGATGCAAAATTAATTTTCTATTAAAGATTAATTAAGAGACAATCAGACAAGGTTGAAAATTAAAGACTATATATAACTACAGTTAGAAAGAGAGCTATCTTCTCTGTGTCCCTCATCAAAGCAACCATGGGTAGTAATTAAGGGAAGGAAAACTCTGAAAGTTAAGTAACAGCCTTCTTTCAAGAAGTTTCTTTCCCCTGCACCTGAGAAACACACATTTTAATCCAACTTAACTCAGCACAGACAAGATTGACTAACAGTAGCAAGCATCTCTGTGTACTTTCTAACTATATTCTTGAATGACACATTTCTTCTGATAAGATCTCCTCATATAACTTCAGGGCGGGAACAAAATGTTCTGTTTTAATTAATAAACCCTTGTTCTCCTGAATGTTCCTTCACTGCAGTCTAATGAAAATGCATAGGACATCTGTTCGTTCATAACTAAAACAATTCCTACCTTTTAATTTTCTTTCTGCTTAAAAAAAAATAAAATACTGCAACAAGCACATTATATTTAGAGACTCTCCTAGGGATTATATGCTATCATCCACTTGCTTGTGCTTTTTGCTATCAGATTTTATTAGCCTCACTGTTCCCCCATGCTTCTGAAAATCTGTTGTCCTCCTCTCTCTCTCCAAAACAAGCCATAGATTCTTCTTTCACAGTTCCCTAAAAGTTTTCAGGTCAACAGGAAGAGTGATCTGTTCTCCTTGGCAGATAATTCCTATTTTTACACTTTGAAAGTAATACTATTTACTCACAAGCCTTGAGCTTCAGGACCCTCTTCATAATTTTTTTTCAAACTTTTTCATCATCTTTGTCAAGCTTGAAAGTTTTACCTTATGACATAGTATACTTATCTTAGACTTGTGTTTGCAGATTGTGGTTGAAATTATTGTGATGCATTTTGTAACATATGCTCAAACTGAAAATTATTGCCTAGGATACTCAAAAGTCTATTTCTCAAAGTAAGATTTTATTTTCTTTTCTTAAAATAGGTAAGAAATTGAGTTTTCTGGCTAGCAGATAAATGCTTCCAGACATTTTCCTGCAATCCTTGCTCTCTCTAGATCTTAAGTGAGAAATAAGTAAACATCTCTAGCAAGATATTATGGCATAAAGCCTATGGTCATTATCACGTAATTTAATGTCAAAAATATTTAAAATATTTTGACACCCAACTTAAAGACACCATAATACTCCTTATCAAGTAGTTCAACATTCCTAAGAAAACAGGGATAATGACAGACACAGTTCTAAGAAATAAAATAATACAGGATAATTGTGGGGGGTTTTTTACTGTACTAGCTAAATGTGAAGTTACACTTGAACTAAGTACCACCAGCTGTCTCAAATCTCTATTCTATGCTTGTTTTTACACCATTGTGTTTTGATGGCTCAGACTGAAGAAATTCTGTACCAATCCATTCAAAAGTATCTTGTGTGGCTTTACAAGAGTGATAGTCAAAGTCTGAGTTATTTTTAAACTATATTGTGCAACCAGAACCGATGTCATGACTTATAAATGTAATTAAGTTACCCTGCAGCACTGCTGATGAATGTATATATTAGTTTGGAAGGCTAAGCAGGCAAACAGATCCAAATGGCATAAGGCAAGCAAAGATTTATGGGAGGAAAAAGTATGTAAGTGAACCAAAATTTTGAAAAAGGAACAGTAACCTCTAAGTAAAAAAGGATGTCCTAATTCAGGTTATTCTCAGAATGACACATTGCTATCATTTTGGGAACAGATGTACAGCTCACCATATAGAAACGACCACAACATCTATTCAATTAACTGACTGCTTCAAATGGTGCCCTCATTAGCTAGAATATCCTCCGCAGAGTTCATAGAGTGTGGGAGACATCTTGATTAAGGTGCCTGCTTTATAAAAAAATTGAAAATTTTGTCTAAAGTAAGTAGCATTAGAACTACTTAAAAGTCTTAATTCAGCAGAAATTTTGAAAAATTGTGAAAAAAAAAACAAAACCCTGAGAATTCTTCTGGATTTTCCCAGGGAATCCTTCATTCAGGAAACACTGTTTAAACACTAAGCAAATAGAAATGTTGTAGTTTATTGTAGATTTATCATTTAGATTGTTTAAATCAACTGTTAAAAGATAATTCCATGCAAAAAATAATCTCAAAATAAAATGCTAGTTAAATAATAAGCCAATTAAATAATAACATTATTAAACAGCAATACTCATGAGCAGGTCACAGAAACTTCAGTACCTTTTCTGTGGATTTACACTATTCTGCTTTATTATAGAAAATTGCTTGGAAATATTTCCCAGTTTTAATTTATTGCCTTAAATCCCACAGTCTTACATGATTGGAAAGCTAATTCTGCGGAGTCCCATATTCAATTTTATGTGACAATTGTCTTGCTATGTTATGTTTCTGCATAGGGTTAGCCAGTTTTGTAAGAAAAGCATTATATCCATGTTAAAAATTTTTTATTATTACTAAGGATCTCACAACAGCAAGGACAGTAAGAGTCCTCAAGACAGCAGAATCCTAGAGTTTTGTTGCTGAACTAAGCTACAGACAACAATTTCTTGACAGAGGCGGGAATAGCTTATATTTTATCACATTCAGGACAACATGACACCTTCCCTGAGATGCTGTTAAATGTAATAGGGTCTCTCTATTTCCCAGAGTCAGTAGAACAGACTATATGAAGTCAACGAAGCTAGACATGCATAAAGGCATTTATTCTGGCAGCATTTATTCTCTGAAATTTTCAAACAGAAATATGATGCAAAAATAAATTCCTGTTTCAGGTGGCAGTAGGAATATGATTCTGTGTGACAGTTTCCTTAAATTTACTTAAAACTGTCAGAGGTGTTTCCCATCCTGTATGGATGCTCTTCTGCCTTAACACCTCTCATGTAGTTTTCCTTATACAGTTGGCTTGACAGGACAGCCACTGCCAAAGCACTTTTATCGACCTTTCTGCTTTGAAAGCTTCTAGAAGTCCTAATGCATTCTCTCTATCTTGCTTTTTATCAAGAGAGAAGCAAGTTCCCTTACCCAAACCTCAGAGGAATAATCGGCCTCAATTAAAAACTGGCAAAAAGCCCAAGCCTGTTGACTTTCAAAGCATTCACAAGAAGATCAGTTGTTTACACCAGGCTTTTCAGAAAGGTAAATGAGGATGGCTTGTAAGTTAAGGGACAAAAAGCTAGCCAATCTTTGAGGAATTTGACATAACAACCTGGAACCATCTTCTACAGAGCATCCAATTACCCAGTACACATTACTCAAAAGGCAGAATAGAGGAGGCTACTGTAAGGCTGCTCGGCTCAGAAAAATTTCAAAATAGCACTTACTATGAGGGGCTGTAAGATTTTATCAAAGAAAAGCATATCCTATAAGAACTAAACAAGAGCATAAATAAGTAACCAACTTGTCTGTCTGTGCCTCTTCTGACTAGAGTTAATTTCATAAATTTGAGGTATTAAATAAATTCTGAGCAGAGATCAGACTGTGATTTAAGATAAAGACCAGTAGAAGTCCCCAAATAAAATTCTGTCAAGGAAAAAATGTTCCTTAGTTCACAATTGAGCTGTCAGAATGAAAATGCTCTTTGTACTAAATATGAAAATACAGAAAACAGGTCCTGAAGCAGAAACGCATGCTCAGCATTGTATGGATTTTCTGACTCATAGTTCATAAGCAAGTTTCAGTATCATCTGGTGCACGCAGGCAACTAACTCACAGAAGGTTGTGCAGGCGACTCAGCCTTGATTTGCCTGTCTATGGCCCTGTCTATGCAGAGACACCTGGGGAGCTGTGTAGATGGCTCAGCCTTGAGTTGTCCACAAGCCCCAGGCCAAGCAGGGCAATGCTGCATCACAGGAAGAACCAAA
>JANIJG010020763.1:21979-32982 GCA_024611175.1 Megaceryle torquata
CAAACACCTAAAAAAACCACACACACAACACACAAACCACACAAAAAAACCTCAAACCAAACCAAAACAACAACAACAACAACAAAAAAGCTACCCACCAAAAAAACCCACCAAAACCCTACCAAAACTCTAGTACAGAATATAAGCTAAAATATCACATTGCTTGGAAAAATGTCTAGAGCAAATTTAGTTTTTGTTCATACACTCCTACATGCGATGAGACAGGACCTGTTTATCTTACGGGTAAACTGTAATAGAAATTCTAAATTTCCTCAAACCTAAACTTACTCACTTTGATCAGCAGAAATACAGCTAAGACATGCTTAAATACATGTATTTAAATAAATGTCCTTCTTATACTGAAGAGTCAACAAAAATTACAGAAAATTCAAGAGAATCAATTTTTTAATATTACATGGTATTTTCATTTTCTCTTCACTAATGAGCTATACCTGGTTAAGATAGAAGATAAATTATTATTCATAGTATTAAAAAAAAAGAAAAAAATGAACAAATAAAAAAACAACAACAAGGCAGGGGGAGCACATAATTTGCCTACTTAGAGTGTCAGGATGAAAATTTAGGATAATTCTGTCACTTTTTGGAAGACAGTTTTCTCCCAGATGAAAATGAACATATTTTGCTATATGGTATGACCTGATTGATAAAAAATATTTCAGTAGACAAGTCATGAAAGAACTGCCCTTATCTCTACACTGTGTCAACAGGATGACATTTCAATTACTGACCCAGTATGACACTGTACAGACAACAGGTAAGTAATTTAATAGATCAGTCCAGAACTTCCTGTAAGCAATACATACAATTCAGTTAGCTTCTCACAGTAGAATACAATGGTTATTTGAGGAGCTTCAAGCACTTCATCTTGTAAGTCTTCAAGGGGGAAGGAATGCCCTGCTGTTTCCATTCACATCTGTCACTTACTATTAAAGTTTCAGAGGACTGTGAACATGGGCATGGGGTATGTTGCAGCACTTCCATTCACCTGTGTGCAGCAAGAGGGAGAGGGCCTGAATTGCCATAAAATTTCCAGAAACCAGCTGCCAGGGTAACTGATGCATCGAACTGAAAAGGAGCAGTTACTGTCAGCCATCAACAGCATTTCAGTCTCTTCCCTGAACTGGGTTTTTGTTACTGCTGTGACATTGCGTGGTCAAAAACCAGTCTGTTTTTGAAGGAATATTTGTACAGTATGTTTTAGAAAAATCATGAGTTTGACAATTTTGCCTTCAGTCTTACAGCTTCAGAGTGCTGAGAGTTAAGACATGGCAACATACTGTCCCCTAACAATTTCCCTTGGTCCAAACTCTTTAGTTGGTACAGATTTGCTCTATACCAAGGATTAATCTGGTACACAGTAACAAAGATATAGCAGTATGTCTGTGCATACTTGCACATTTTTACATACCAGTGTCACTCCCAATCTTCTTTTTCTCTGTTTTCTCTCCTCACTCTCCTGGACATGTGCAACTGTTTTACTTCAGGTAGGTTTTTCTTAAAGTCTTATATTTTTCCTTCTCTTTGGCATTAATTTGCATCTAATTTTCTTTATTTGGTTGCAATTTCAAAAGTTAATAAGTCATTGAAAAAATTAAAAATCTTATCCTCACTAAAAAGCCCTGCTGCCTTTCCAGGGATCCTGAGGAGCTGTCCACATAGGCTATTCAAGAAAAGTTAAATATTTAATTAACCAGTAAGGTGGAATAGTTAAAATTGATTCAGTCTTTCTTGAGACTCTCTCATTCCAAATCAAAATAAACTATTTGGCACAATTTCTTTGAGAAAAGAATTATGCTAAATTAAAATAAGGTCACTTTGGTCTGATTCTTCTGAAGTGTAGCAGTTTAAATCAATTTGAATTAAATCCACACATAAAGACAATTCCTTAGATTTCTCTTATAGTTCCTTTCATGAACTGATAATAGAAGAAGTTTACAAAAGCTGTGTTATGCTGCAGTACAGAAATTCAAGAGCAGATGTTTAATATTTGTCTAAAACAATATGGTATTTTGGGGTAACTGACTAAATACATATAATCATTGAACTAACATTTACAATAATTAATTTCATACCTGTTTTCTATATAAAGTTGTACAGATTTCACAGTCAAAGATTCATGGCACATATGCTAATGAATTCGACTGATTATACCTGACATGAAAAATGTTGAATCTGAGCATATTTAAAATTTTAAGAGAAAAATGAAGAAAGGTTCTTTAAAAGGGGGGTTGGGGTTGTTTAAAAATGGGTGTTTTTACACATGTTGAATAAATATCTTTATAAATATAAAAATCATAACTTTTCCATAACCCAGGATAATCTAAATCATCAATGTTAGCAATTACTATATGTACTTTACTTGATTAAAAATGAACTTTACAGAGGGATTTAGATAGGCTGGATCGTTGGGCCAAGGCCAATTCCCTGAGTTTCAATAAGGCCAAATGCTGGGTCCTGCACTTGGGCCACAACACCACCCAGCAGCTCTACAGGCTTGGGGAGGAGTGGCTGAAGAGCTTCAAGGCAGAGAAGGACCTGGGGGTGTTGATTGACAGCCGGCTGAATAGGAGTCAGCAGTGTGCCCATGTGGCCAAGAAGGCCAACAGCATCCTGGCCTCTATCAGGAATAGCATAGTCAGCAGGAGCAGGGAGGTGATCATTCTCCTGTACAGAGCTTTGGTGAGACCGCACCTCAAATACTGTGTCCAGTTTTGGGCCGCCTCTCTACCAGAATGACTTTGAGATGCTGGAGAGGGTACGGAGGCACCTACAAAGCTAGTACAGGGTTTGGAGCATGTCTCTTATGAGGAAAGGTTGAAGGATCTGTTTAGCCTTGAGAAAAAAAAGCTGAGGGGAGACCTTATCGCTCTGTACAACTACCTGAAGGGTAGCTGTAGTGAGGTGGGAGTTGGTCTGTTCTCCCTAGTAACAGGCAATAAAACAAAAGGAAATGGCCTGAAGTTGAATCGGGGGAGGTTCAGGCTGAATATTAGGAAGAATTTCTTTACTGAAATAGTTGTCAGGCATTGGAATAGCCTGCCCAGGGAGGTGGTGGAGTCACCATCTTTGGAGGTGTGTAAGAGCTGGGTAGATGTTGTGCTTAGGAATATGGTTTAGTGGTTTTCATAGGGCTAGTTATCAGTTCTCTCATTTCTACTTGGCTGTATCACAGCCAATCACAAAGAATAATCAACTGAAGATTGAAATGCTGTTAGCACATAGTTCAGTGCCCACATATATCCAAAGCAAAATATTACTGCCATTTTCCAGGTTGTTCATTTATTTTCTATCCAAACATGGCATCAAATTGGTCATCCTCTATCTCTAATGTTCTTACAGAATTCAAAGATTAAACTACTAAATGGGGAAACTATTTTTTGTTAATGCAAGTTCACATTCAAGACAGCCCTTGCAGACTGTTTGTTAAATAAGTACATGTGGCTATGCCAGTTTTGAAGATATTACCATTCATTACACTAAAATTTAAATTACATACTCTTACTGCACTCATCCAAAAGCATATGCATACTTCTCCTGACAACCTCATTCACTGAAAAAATGACACTCTCATTTTTATTCCTAGGTTGCATCTTCCACTTAACAGCCACAAATAAATCTATGAAGTGGATCCAAAACTACAGGGGCTTTCATTATATGTTTTATTATCTTCATATGAATGATCCTGTATTGATACTTCTAGTTATAGAATGACTCCACCTCCCAAGTTATCCCTGCCCTAGCTGTTACATACATCTTTTTTCCATCAGTAAATTTCTAATCCCCTTTCAGGACATTAAAGAGTACAATTGCCTGAGGGGGTTGGAAAGTATTTAGACTTAAGGCTAGTCTTGTGGATTTGCATTAGGTCTTCAAACATAATTATTCATACTCATAGACAACAGCATGACAACAGAGCAAGCACATTATTTTCACTACAGGGACTAAAAAATTTTAAAAAAAAGTATTCCAAGGCTATTCCACGTGTGAAGCCTAACAAAACCAAGATACTAAAAAAAGCACATCCAATGATTCTTATTAATAGGCTGAAAATGTCAGAAAATAATGTTCCCACTGACTTCATATTTGATTTATAACTCCATGTAAACTGCCTGTTTGAAACTAGTGATTGGAGAACGGGGCTCAGAAGAGATGATTTAGTTGAAAACACTATTTAGGAAGAGGCAGGTGTTACAACTATTAAACTGCAATATTCTACAATCCTTTGAAGTAGTAATGCTATCCAAATTGCTGAGAAGTTTATTTCAATATAAAAATGTAAGAATGATTGTGCTGGTTCAGAATAAGGGATCCATCTAGAACAGCCTCCTGTCTTTAGCAGCAGCTATTAGCGTATGTCCAATGAAAAGAAGCAGGATAAGCATATAAAAAATTTTCCCCTAACACTTTCCTAGCCACTACTTTTCATCTCAGAAGATTTCTTGTGTATACTACAGTTAAACTACTTGGAAAACAAATCTACTGGGAGTCTCTAAGTGCTTGCCCAGCCTGTCCCTCTGAACTCATGCAGAACTCTTTGCACTTACAACATCCTTTAGTAAGGAGTTTCACAGGTTTATCAGCCCCAGGTTTTTTATTTCTGACTGGCAATGGTAAGCTCACCACCTATCCATTTAGACATAAAGTTTATTTTTTCCTCAACATGCACCACCTCACAGAATGTTAGAGGTTGGAAGGGACCTTGAAAGATCATCTAGTCCAATGCTTCTTCCAGAGCAGGATCACCTAGATGACATTCATCTACACTCAGTTTTATCTGCCAGTTTACTGTCTTTGAGAATCACTGCACAAAATCCATCTGTGATAGAAAATCCCTCTAAAATGAATAAAAACTCAACAAGTAAAAACCATTCTATGTATTCTAAGGTAGTAATTATTATTTTGTGTGCATAATTTGGCAGCTTTCCAAGTGCTTCTTTAAGAGTATTTTTTAAAATAATGTCAAGTGTTGTGTCCTACATACAGATAAAGGTTTAATATTATGGTTATAAATTACGTCAGTAGTCTGTATTCTTACAAGAATGTTACAGAACATAGGACTTCCAAAGGGAGATCATTAATGATGGCTATGGGATGCTTTTCAATGTGTCATCTGTAAGAGAAACTGAACTGTATCTTTCATTATAATTAAGATTCAGATTTGGAATGAGAGAAATAAAAACCTCAATCTTTTCAAAAGAAATAGTATGCAGCATGGTAACTGTCCTTTTCCCATTAACATACCAAAAGAAATCTTAAGACTTCAAAGAAGACTCTTTTGGAAGGATCTGGAAAAGAACTTTTTGAAATATGTTATATGATAGAGTTAGTGTTACAAATATGGGACATTTGAGAAAAACATTTAACCATATTCAGGATAATATATTTAAAGATTAGAGTGTTGCCATTAGATCCCCAGGTCCAAGATATTCTTCTACCCACAGAAATTCTTCACTACTGCTTTAGTCTTCTGTGATGTTCAATCTTCCATATGCAGGATTATAAAATTTGAAGTTGAAACATTTTACACAACGAGTTTTGCAGATACTGCTTAAAGGAAGAGAGAGGAATGCAATTTGGGGGGAACCAAAGGCAGTCTATCTAAACCCTTTTCTAAAGGGTAGAAAATTTATAATTTGAGAGTGATTAGCAGAAGTCCATCTTGAAGCAGAACGTAGGATAAGTGCACTAAATTATGGCATTCTCAACATTCGCCAGAATTTCCTTTAAGCTAACATGCTCAGTTTAATAGATCTTATTCTCTGGTCTTTGAATACTGTCTATAGTACAGTCTACTGCTAAACAAAAAGCCTGTAGGATGGGTTCTATTTCTTTATGACAACATAAAAAACAATTGGTTTCAAAATACAGATACGGAATCACTCAAACCCAACATCCTAGCAACATTTTAAGAGGATTTGGGAAAAATTCAACTGATGTATTTGCCCAGAGCACTTTAAAAAAATTACATTTGGAGGGGGTTTGATTTGGTTGGTTAGGGTTTGGGATTTTGGTGTTTGTGTTTTGGTTTTTTTTTGGTTTGGTGGGGTTTTTTTGTTTGTTTTTGTTTGTTTGGGTTTTTTTAAAGCTATTTTTCTCTCAGTGTCTGATATTTAGGCTTCTTAGTCAACTAGCAATACGAAACCTACTCAAAATACAGTTTCCTAACATTTCTGTATCTGCCAAGCCCTTCTACAAAAATGATTTCTCTCTGAGGTAGACTAATAGGAAATTTATCAAGCTAAGGGGGAAACTGAAAAAGCATAAAGTGCAATGAAGAACTTCAAATGAAATCTTGATTGGTTTCTTTGACATTAATAAGGCTTCTTTCCCTAAAAGGACATGACAAAGATTTAACCCTTGCACATTAGAACTTGTGTGATATCAAGAGAGAATGCTGCACCTCTGTATATGAAAAATATATGAAACCCTAGAGGCTCAAACTATCTCATAGGCAACAGACAATAGATGCAGTCCTTAAATCTAGAATTTTTCCATTTGGAAGAAAGGAAAAAAAAAACCACAAAGTTTTATGAACAGTACTAATTTGGTATCAGAAGAAATATTTCAACAACATAAACCCCCCCCCCCCCAGCATTTGGAAACATATGAAACCCATATTTTCCTATGAATGTTGTCATTTTGAATTTTTTTTGTGACATATTCAAGCCACAAGCTCATTTTAAAATAATTTTATTTTACCTCCTGCTTGCATTTGAAGGGAAACATCTTTTTCATCTGTTCTCTTTTTCCTCAAGTTGTTTAGGATTATTTTGATATTTTTGATTATTATCTTAATCTATTCTACTTCTCATTTTAATGAGACATATTTAAAATAGAAGTTATTAGCATTATTAACCTGCATTTTAAAATGGTAGTTTTTCTTGGTGTTACCAAGAAGCAGCCTTGGAAATCATTCATCATAAACTGCTGTCTCAGACTTGAATTTTAGGGACAGGCAGGGAGGTGAATTACAGCAGTCACAGGAATACTGTTGTGAGCCCCAAGACGCATCTGTACTAGTGCCTCCAACACTTCCAGGCCTATGCTCATATGATGTCTTCCTCCTGGCAGTAGGCTAAAAAAATATTCCTGTGTGCAAACAGGCAAAAAAGTTATAGTAACTTACTTTCTCAAAGTACCATCAAAAACTACATCCCACATTCACAAATAATTATTTTTCTTTTAGCTAAGATAAATCTCAAGTCTGCGATCAATGTTATTTTACACCAATGTCATCAATCTCTAGATTAAAAATATAAATAAAAATTAATCCATCCATGGCTTAATCTACATAAACCTAAAAGAGTAAAATTTCTTCAGTTTATTGGAGAGAGTTCACCCTTTTCTTCCTACTTTCTTTATAAACGCATATGCTCACTGGGAATTTGGATCTGTCACAGAAAACCTACCCTCCCCTTTATGGCATTTAATGTGCAATCTCAGGCATTTAATATGAACATGCCTGAAAAAGGATATACTTATGAAAAGCTACCACTTTACCACAGTAAATTTTAGTTTTGTTTATATCGTCTCTTTAACCCCCATACTTTATCGGTTGTGGCACTTAAGAAAAATTTCCCAGCCATTGGTGTCACTGCTCTGAAATTATGATTTCTCTATTTCAAAATAATTTGCAATCTCTTTCATAATCTTGCAATGATTTATGCTGTTACTTATATAAACGCACATTGCATCTCAAAATGGAAACATTCTCAATGGTATGTTCTTTATGACAATGTTTCAAAGACTGGGCACTTCTAACACACCTCAAGAGGCAGCAGGCAATAAAATAGAAATTATGACATTTGAAAAATGGCATCTTCAAGTATTTCAGGGAGTCTTTTTCACTTGTGGAAACACATCAACTTAATATATAGCAGAAATTATGGAAAATGAAACCTTTGTTTAAAATACTCTTTCTTTTCACTACATTTCTCTACACCTTGCTGTCAGTCATAGTAACTTGCTGTTAAAATCTGGAAGAGATCTGGATGTATTCAGGCAGAGATTGCCTCTTAAAACTCATTCTAAAGATTTATGCAACATTTACATTTGAGCCAGGGCTAGTTTCATTGATATTGGTTACAGCCAAGTTGAATGTTAAGCACAAGTCCATGTTTATATACTATCACAGACAGCTCTATGAATTACTTTTTACTGTGATTCTGCATGCTGTAGATGGTTATGAAACACAAGCAGTAAAAACAGTAATCAACAGTGACTTCTTAGCTGGGCCTTTAGCCAGTAAACCCAGTTTCCCTCCTAACTCACTTTCTCTTGTTTTCTAATGAGTGTAAGCACATGAATTGCAGCAGAGCATGTACCAATCTATACTGAAGTAAGTTAAGTATATATTCAACATGCCTACTCACACAGAAAGAAGGAATGGATTACACTCAGTGCACATGCTTGCAGCAATGCGTAGTTCCAACTTACTAAGTGTAATTTAAACATTAAAGAACTCTTGAAAAAGAAAACAGGGGCTAAATACTGTCAACAGAGAAGTTAGATTTTGTTCACCATTATGCTCCTTGGTAAATAGATACATTTTGAAAATGATTAGTCACTTGAGTGAGCAGATTGTCCGTTGGTAAAAAGCTAAATAAGAACACTGTTTCTGATAACTGTGTACATTGTTTGAATGCTCAAGATAGAAACAGCAGTATCTTTAATACACAAATTAAAGTATAGCTTTCTAACACTGTCAACTGCCAGAACTTCCCCATTCATCTTCATTATTTATCAACTAAATATCAGCATAATGAATTATGTGTTACACTTTGCTTGGGGAGCAGTAACTGGTATTGCAACAGTTGAGGTTAATTAGAAGACTGGGCTATGCAAGAACTGAACAGCAGAGCTCCACCTCTCTTAGCTGTTCAATTATTATCACATTATATTGATCTTATTTGCTACATCATTTGAATGTGACAAAGTCTATTATCCTAAGAGCAGTAGTAAGATACTGTTGCCTGTAGTAAAAGTGAACTGAAAATTTCCTACAAAGTATCTCGGGTCTTAAGAGCTCGTGAGAGTAGAGGTTTGGGGGTTTTTTTGCTTGCTTCCTTCCTTTACAGAAGCGTGTTTCATACCACTGTACTTGGCTTTCCAGTAATTTAGCACTGAAAATACCCTTCTTAATTATAACTGAAAACTTCTTTTAGTAGAAACTTAAGGATCTGTATCCACAACAATTCTTGAAAATATTTCTGAATTGTGAGCTTAGAAAGCTTACAGTACAAATGTCAGTATGAAAAATAACATAGTATGCATCATTTGCTAGAAAGGAAAAGATTGGATGACTTTGTGAAAAAGGAGCATTAGTGTTAATTTCTAATGTAGCTTTCTTCTTGCATTGTATATTATTTAATTTCCATAGCAACACACAGTAGCAAGAAGACAGCATTTTCAGAGAAATCTGAATTGATACAATTCACAAAAGAAACCACGATAGACCACAAATAATACAAAAGTAGTCAGAAAAATTCTGTTAGCAGACATTGAAAGTTACTAAAAAGCTGTATCAGATTTCCACTAGTTACAAGCATCCTATAAAGTATTTGTTGCTAATGCTTATGTCATGATCTTTACAACATTATATCTCCAAATCTGATAAATTGCATGCATCAATACTTTATTATTGAAGAGTCAACTTGGTTGTCAAATCTTTCCATCAGTGCCTAAACTGAAGGGAAAATTAAAAAAAAAAAAGCGCCAAAATGAGCAGAAACTTTCAGAATAATATGAATGGCTTTTAATTCTCAATAACATTAGTATAATTGGTTGTTATATGCTGATGATAGACTAATACTTCTGCTGGATGATTTTAAAAAAATGTGAAAAAAATCTGAAATCTAAAAAGAAACACACGTCTATTTTAGACATACAGAACACATCATGTAAGTTATCATATTTGTCACCTTTTATGAACAACCATAGAAAATGCTGAATTGTGAGAAAAATTTGTTTTCCATGAAAAAAACTATACTGTCTGCTCAGTCTGTCCTAGAAATGTTATCTGGTACTGTACCATTTGTCCAAGGTTACTGTAAAAGAATACCTAAGGAAAGCTGACAACCATTTATATTTCAAATTCTTTAAGGGCATAAAAGCATAAGTGTTATTTAAAGTTTGCAGCAAGATACTCTAACATTATATTGACAGTGTGCAGTTGATTTACATCTTCAGCAAAAACAAGCCTCTGAGAAAAAGAGAAAAAAAGAAAAAAAGTCTGTCAAAGTAAATCAGATCAAGAAACAGAGAAAATAAAGAGCATAAGATTCATCCCTTATGCCATCATGTGGATATTCTTCATTACTTTTAATGTGCACAGGTGGACAAGTGAAAGCATGTACGCTCACATTCCAATATGGATTCAGGTGTGTAAATGCTTAGAGAATGTTCCACTGTCTAAACACTGTAACAGAAGACGGTATATTCTCCTTTTATTATGCTCAGCCACAAAACACCTCACAGGCTTCTGTTTCATTATTACTTGAAAGATGAACAGAATTATTAAACAACGCCATCACTATATTAACCTTAGGCAAATTTTCTTGTTATCATGCTGCACAGCTCGACTACAAAGAAAAACAGTCATTACCTGTGTGAAGAGAACCTGTGATTAGCCTGAGAAGGTACTGGGCAAATTTCAATATTTCACGCTTACATCGCTTCCTACAGCCACTCATCTTAAGCAATAATGTAATTCCTCTGAGAAGAGCCAGAAGACTTTGCCAGTAAAGAGAACAGTTTCTGCCGGCAAACTTCTGGGGCAGTTTACAGCCGCACCGCTCCTCGCCTCTTCACGGCCACACGAACTCCCTCCTCCGATTTACCTCGGGCGCCTGCGGAAGGAATCCCGGCGGCGGCGAGCGGCACGGGGCGCGAGCGCTGCCACTGCACAGCGCAGCCACCGGCGCCCCCGCCGCGGCCGGACGCGCCGGCAGGCGCTGCCCGCGCGCCGCTCCGCGCACGGCTCC
>JANIJG010020764.1:0-11393 GCA_024611175.1 Megaceryle torquata
CTGCTGTGCTGAGGACTCCAGAGCTGCCCCAGCACTGCAGGGGGTTCTCCCCAGAGCCCTGGGAGCAGAGGGGCAGGGTCCCCCCCTCCACACATTTTGGGGGTGGAGGGAAGGCCCCGTCACTTTTTGCACTGCTGACCCAGCTTGCGGAGCCCGAAACCCGAGGTGCCTGCAGGTGCTCGTTCAGAACACGGGCAGAGGGCAGGGTCCTGGCTGAGCTTCCCTCACATCCATCCTGCTGGCACAGAGGCTCTTCTCTCACAGCAGAGCTGAATTAACTCCTGCAAAAGGACAGTTCTGCCGCGCTGCTGCAACCGCTCTCTGGGCAGGGACCCTGCCAGCAGCCCCTGCCTTCTCCGGGATTTTGCATTCCCCAGGAGCAGGGGAGGCCCGTCCCTGACGCCCTGGATCCATTATTCAGGATTAATGCCCATCCGCTTGTTGCACCTTCTGTTGTGGAAATAACGCTGCAGCTTTGACTTGCTTCCAGCAGCGCAGTGGAGAAAGCAGAGTTAATATACTAAGACTCAGAGGGGGAGGAGGGAGAAGTCTTTTCTTGGAAGCAGTAATGTATGCAAGGAGATGGTGTCACCTAAACCCAGTCAGCATCGTGCCTGCCTTCCTTGCCATTGCGTGTGAATTTCCCGAAGTGGCTGTGACTCGTTCGCTCTCGGTAGTGGGGCTGACACGGGGAAATACGCAGGCGGTAACCTTGCTGGAGATTTTATACCCTCTGTATTTACAACATGAATATTTCAGCAAATTTGACATTTTGGAGACTTCTGTCTTCCAGGTTTAGTGACGATACGTATCTGGGTCAGGAGTGCTGCAGGTTCACAAGCAGCATCCTGTCAATAATTTAATGCTCCGCGTGCTAAGCAGCGAGCAGGACGTGCCGGCACTGCAGGGTTTGTTGGCTCATTGAGTCGACACCGCTCGGAAGCGACATAAAAACAGGTTTTGATCTCTTGCTGCTGGCCTCTGCCTGAAAAGCATAAAGCAGGAGGCAACCTGGTGGCAGCTATTCTGCTAATGTCACCGTAGTACGGATGCTGTTTTACTGTCACTTTGAAGATGAGAACAGCAGTACCTGGGGCAGGACAGGACAAGGCATTTCGCAGCCCTTTCTCCTGCCATCCAGGTTTGGGAGCTGGTGGGCAGGGGCGGTGGTGCAGCCTGGCAGCCACACCAGCTCTGTCCTCTGGTCCCTGCACAGAGCTGAGCCAGCGCCGACAGATTCCCCTCCGCCAGGGACCCTGGGGACTTCACAAGGTTTTATCTCTGGTTAGTTGGGGTGGTTTTTACGGACACAGGGTCAGAGTCTCTGGTCACTGTGTCACTGGAGAGGGTGCCCCAAGCATGGCTGTAATGTCACAGCAACACCCAGTGGCCTCTGTTCTGCTGAGAGTGGGCACAGGTCATCACACCCGTGGGAAGTGGCTTCCCAGGAAGCTCCACCCAGAGCCTGAGGCACTAATTGCCCCAATGGCCTTAACCAGCCCCATCTGGGACCCCCAGACCCCTGCCCCTGGGCCCAGGAGCCCATTTAAACTCAGCTCTGGGGCCTGGGCCTCTACCTCACAGACCCTGGGGATCTAGCCCCTAACTGGCTTTGGTCCTGCCCAGCAGCTACAGGACCTGACCTGTGGGTGGGCTTCCCAGCTTGGCTTCAGACCTGTCTCACCCCCTGGACTTGCTGGCTGGTCTGGAGGGGGGGTGATCCTGGCCATGGCCAGCACAGCTCACCTTGCTCCAGGACCCTGAGGGGCTCCTGGCAGGTGCAATCCTGTCCCTCCTGCCTCAGCAGAACCCCAGCACCTCCACGTGCACGTGTGCTCACAAGCGTGCACGTGTGCTCACAAGCGTGCACGTGTGCTCACAAGCGTGCACGTGTGCTCGCTGCAGCTGGGAGCTCTGTGGTGTGTGTCCCCCTGCCCGGGGGCAGAGGCAGCTGCTCCCACCCAGCTCAGCCCTGGGGAGACGCTTGTCGGTGCCTGTTGTGGGCACCTGGGCTGGCACAACGCCGAGGCTGAGGCACCAGTTCCTTCCCACCTTGGAGCGCAGGGAGGCACCGGCCAGAGAAACACAACAGCTGAGAAAAGAAATAGGAGAGAAGCTGCTGTAATGAACCCCACAACCACCCGAGCAGGGAGGGAGCAGTGTCCTGCACAAAAAGAAGAAACTCTGTGAACATGCCTTCCTGTTAAACTCAGGTGAGATTCTTTTTTTCTAAAACACTGCTTTTAAAATATTTACCCTGTAAAAATGCCCCGCTTTCCATATGAAAGCTGCAGTTGGCACAAGCATCCTCTCAGCTAGAAAGGAGCTGGGAGAGCCTTTCTCTTTTTAATGTCAGCTCATTATCGTGTTGTTGAGGCTTATTATACACCCTGAAAGCAAAGCGCTCTGGCTCTGTGCTGCACCTCCCTTTGGACAGCTAGGAATGGATGACTTGGCGGCAGAGGAGCGGTCCTGCTTCAGAAGTGTCTGCGCTCTGGGGATGAGCTTTGAGCGAACTGCAGGCCTCTAATTGTGAAACAAAAGCTTTAAAACTTATGTGCGGAGTAAACTCAAAGCTGGAATGAAAACAAAATGGCATGTCAAATTATGTATTCAAAGAATGGCTCCTCGTTAGCGATGCTGGGTGATCTGTAGGTTCTCCCATTGCACGACACCCTTCCTCTTGTACTTCCCTGCGATGCGAGAATCTTTCTGAGGGAACTGGGGGATGTGCTTCGTTCTGGTTTCATCTCCCTCCTTGTAAGGATTGTTAAGTGTGTGTTCCTAAAGGGATCCTACAGATGTGATGTTTAAGGCTGGGGGGACGTTAAGCAGGTGCTGAGTGTGCAGCTTCTTCCCTGCCGTTGCTGTAGCTGCCCGTGCAGGAGGCTCTGCCTGCGGTGGGACTCGGAACTGCTCAGCAGAGTTGGGGCTTCTGCTGCAACCACTGTCCACGGTGGGTTTAGGTTTTTCCACGGAGACCCCGTTCCTTGGCTCATAGCCACACTCCTGGCCCGGCCTCGGCTGTGTAATTCAGCTGGCTGGACCCTGCCCTTACCTGTGGGTGCTGTGATGTCCTTGGGGCGCTGACCTTGTGTTTGGGAAGGGCTGGGGAGGCTCTCGCTGTTTCTGCAGGCCCTTCATTAAGGATATTTAGATTGCAATTTTTCTGATCTCCTGGTGCTACTGTAATTGTCCAGTTACGACCGACATCGGCATCGTTATCCACACGGAGTCCTGTCAGACGGATGAGAAGCTCACTGGGGCGCTAATATGCACAAGCTGCAGTAGCTGAGGAGCTGAGCAGCAGTGTCTAATGCTGCCAGCTGGCCTGGGAATTGCGACGGAGGGAACTGACGTGCTCTTGCAGGAGGAGCCAGGGCCTTCGGTGTTACCAGTGCTGCTGCACGCACTGCAATGGTGGGGCTGGAATCGGGGCATTAATTCTCTGACTGCAGCAGTTTAACCAGTATGCAAATAACTTCTTTTGGTCTGAGAGGAATGAGGGGTGCTGGCTGTGCCCTGCTCTGGAGAGTCTGAAGACCAGAGCTGTGTTTTTGGGGCCCTGCATGGCTCAGTCAAAGGAGCTGCACCTGGAAAGGCAGCTGAACTGTGACCAAGTTCCCAGCGCTGCTGGCCAAATGGTCACCTATTAACTGGTGCACTGGCGTTCCTTGAGCAAACACCCAGTCACTCGAGTGCTGTTTGCTGCCAGCATGTCCCTGGGACAGCAGCTTCACAGCCCCGGTAGCCACCCTCTGGGTTTTCCCTGCTCGTATCTGCAGGGATGGCCCTGGCCAAGTGGGAAGGTGCTGCTGGGTCCAGCTCCCTCAGCCCTGCCAGCAGCACAGGCCTGGGGCAGCGCCGGCAGGACAGTGCCCACCCAGCTGAGAAAGCAAGGCAGGCAGCAGCATTTCATCAGAGGAGGTCTGCAAAGAAAACATTATTTCCCCAAATGTGTTCATCATTCAAAATTATTCAAGCAAAGGTTTCCATCTCGCTGTGGCTATTATTCATAATCTGGGAACCTGGCTGTGTGGCTCTCCTTGGTAATTAAGCCGCATGGAGTTTTTTCTGCCCTCCATTTGGGTGGAACAGCAGTTGTGCCTCTGTCCCTGCAGAATAAACAGGGCTGGTCCTGGCTGCAGGACCTTGAAATGAGTCTCACAAATCCAGGTTTCAGCCTTGTGCCATTAAACGGTGCCAGTGCCTGCTCTATCTCTGGCCAGTGCTTCCTGTGTCCTGGGAAGGTCACAGGGTGCTTTGGGCCCTGGTTTCCCTGTAGTGAGAGGGGGCTGGTTCAAGTCTCACCTCCTGGTCCTCAGATGAGAAATGCCTTGAACCTCTTTATGGGGTGGGGGGTAAAGCTGAATGCCAGGCCAGAGCTGCCCCTGGGTGCCGTGTAAACCACAATGACCCCTGGCAGTGCAAAGCCTGCTCAGGTAACTTCCCAGGCATTGCTCACTCGTGTCCCGTGAGGGTGATGCTCCAGGTAGGGAATACATTTGCAAACAGTATTTTCTGAAATGAGTGGAGTCAGCTGCCAGACAGAGCTGGTGTCCATGTGAGGCCCTGGAAATGCTCTTGTGGGCACCAGCAGGGCAGTGACCTCTGCAAGTGGGTAAGTGCCTTTCCTGTCCCCACAGCAAATAAGTTTTGCCGTGTCTGGTGATCCCCTTACTTGGAGCTGCCAGCCCAGGACACTGCTCCACTCTGCCCGGTGCCCGCCAGGCTCCGAGCCTGTGGCGAGGGTGCACCTCCTGGCGAGCCCAGCCCCTCAGCCGTGCACATCCCTGGGAGGACCCTGTCCTCCCAACGGGACCTGGCCAAAGCAGGGACGTGGTGGTGGCTTCGCCGCTGTCTGGCTGGAGCTGCCTGGCTGCGGCACAGGCTCGGTCCTTGGGGGCTGCCATTGAGTCAGTGACCCGGTGGCCGTTCCTCTAATTCGGGAGGTGGTTAAGCATGTGCTTGAGACTGAACGCTTGGGTTTAGTACTTTGCTGACCTGGGGCTAAGTGAGGAGCTGATAACACAAAATACAGCGTTTGCCTTTTGTCCCCAGGCTCCTGCAGGAGCTGCAGCATCTCCTCGGGACTTGGGAATAGATGCAGCAGGAGCTGCAACACAAGCACCAGGGACCCAGCGCAGGAGCGAGCTGCCTGCTGGAGGCCCACCCACCCTCGAGGTCCAAGGTGACCCTCCTGCCCTCAGGACACCTTGTCTGCCAGGTAGTACAGAAGTCACAACAGAAACATTGATGAAGACACCTTGCTTTGGAGCAGGGCTGGTCATTCTCCATGCTGATGTCCTGGCTGGATGAGCCCTTTCCAGAGCAGGCTGCTCCCAGGGGTCTGCCTGAGGGTGCTCAGTGCCTGGCAAGAGGGACCCTGCCCCCAGCTCCCCCAGCACCCACTCACTACTGCTGGACCCCAGGGGCCAGCTGGGGCTCCTTGCCTCTGGGGTGCAGCCAGCACCAGCATTGCCCTTGGTGGCAGGATGGGGATGAGTGGCACCTGCCTGTGTGGGGGCTCCAGGAACAGTATCGGGGCCTAATGTCAGGTTTGACGCTGTTGGGAAACTTATGAATGATTCATAAAAGTATTTTATAGACAGCTGTTAGTATGTGCTGAGCAATACTCATCCTGTCAAGGTAAACTAGTTACAGGGTTATAGTTGGGCCACTTAAATATTATGATCCATAATATATAAATAGTGGGCTGAGTGCTGCTGCTGCTGCTTTGTGCTGTAAAGAGCCCTGTGCACGCTGTAATCGTGCACCAGCTGGAGGTGTGTACAAGCCATGTACTCACACAGACACGGGGCACTTCTAAAAACCTCTTTCCACCCCATCCCAGGGTCACGCTGCACACTCGCTAAGCTGCGGGGTGGGAGGCTGCACAGGAGAGCTGTGCTAGGGGGTGGGCACCAGACCTGGGAACTGTGCTGGCCATGGGCTCAGGCCTCTGGGCTGCCACCTGAGACTTGCGTGTGTTGCCCCAAACTAGAGGCGTGGTGGTGCCGTGTGCCACTTCCCTCTACCTTAAATTTGGAAACGCTGTCTTTTAACCTTGGCTGAAGCCGCACGCTCCTGCAGTGCTGTGGCCAGACCAAACTGAAAGGAACAAAAGACAGTGTCAGTGCTGCTGTGGCAAGGAGCCAAAAGCACAGCTCAGAGACGAGGGCTCATGGACTTCCAGCAAAGAATCTGCCCAGACAGGGTGTGCTGGCTCCTGCCAGTGAGGAGCTCTGCTTGGGCTGCAGCCTGGACTTCCAGCAGCACACCGAGGTGCCTCAAACAGCCAGTCAAAACCGAGGAGGACCACAGCAGTAAACCAGCAAGCTATTCTCCCTGCAGGAAACACTCCAGAGCCTTGCTGAACAAGAACAAAAGATTAAACTCAAAGTAAAAGGAAATGCAAAAGTGTTGCAGAACCTGGTGGGTGGGGGGTTTCTGACTATAGCAAGCTCCTGAAATATCCCTGCATCTCTTCCCAGGATCATGTTGCTACCTGAAATGCTTCAGGATCTCTTTATTAAAAAGCAACTCCCACATGTCCCAGTAGAAAGCAGGTGCTTATTTTGGAGTCTGCAGGTCGTTTAAAAAAAAAAAACAAAAACAAAAACAACCCCCCCCCCCCAAAAAAAAAAATAAACCAAGAAAACAAAAAAACCTTAGGAGAGGCTTGTTTGTGTTAGTTTAGGAACTTGCCACTGTTGTAGAAGTAGAGGTTTAGTTCTGCTGTTAGCAATCTCTTGCTAGGGCAGTGCCGTATTGCCTGGGTATTGCTGACAAGAAAAGGAGAAAGTTCAGTAACTGTTGGGGCTTCTGACAGACCTTGCTTGGGTACTGTTAAAGACAAAACCACCCAGAGCCTTCTCAGGGTGGACTTAGTCCCCAGCTGTGCCCTTCCTTTGCTCTCCCTGTCAGCTGCTGTGCTTCAGGATGCCTTAGTGACTGGGATAGGTGTGGAAGGACAGACACCCCTTGCTACTTGGAGGTGCCTGAGCTAAAGATGTGAGGACCTTGCTATTCCTGTAGAACAATCAAGATTTAAAGTAGAAATACAGAAGGGAAGTTGTAGCTGCAAGGAGACATTTTGGTGCTCTGAGGTGGAGGCAGCAGGTTAAATCTCCCTCCAAGAAGTCTTAAAAACAGGCAGCAGCTGAACATAAACCTGCTGTAGTTCCAGCATGAAATTAAACTCTGGGCTGATGTTTCTCTAAAGGCAGGCATGGAAAAAAACGGTACGTGCAGCAGTATTTCACTGCTACACTGAGTGTGGCTACAGAGAGAGATGAATTTCTACAGCATAAAGGACTTTAAACAAACAAGGGCTTGAGTTTACAGTCAGGATGAGGATGCACGATCCTTTACAGTAGTCAGTTTCTCCCTCCAAACCAGGACCCTTTCTGGTGGTGACACCTTCCCAGAGCTTGCCAGGAGCTCCCACTCCCCTTGGGAGCGGCGTGTGAAGCAGAGCTGGGCCAGTGCCCCTGCGCTAGCCGGGAGTGCTGCGCGTCCCCATCCCGGCACCCTGCAGCCCCCAGTGCCTGTGCTGTGCCTCGCCGTGTGGGCTGGGAGCAGTGCATCGCAGACTGACATTCAGCACAAATTTTGCTTATAATAAAGAGTACTCCCTGCATTCTGTCTGTTCTCTGAGGGAAGTGTAGAAACCTGTGCTATGCTTCTGTTCCGAGGAGGTGTTTGGGAATGGACAGAATTTACTGTTAAAATATGCTTGAAATGTAGAGGGTGGTGAGGCTCGACTGCAGTCTCTTATTTCAGTCCAACCTCTCAGCTAGGAGCAGCTTTAGCTGCTCTCCTAAGGTGCTCTCAGGCTGGAGACACCATGACATGAGCTCTGCCCTCCTGTGATGGCAGCCACAGCCCCTTCCATGCTGTCTCTCCCTATGGTGAAGAGTGGACCCCCTATTGCCACCCTTCCAGCAAACCTGCGCTGCTGTGGTCAAGCAGAGTGGTGTGACACAAAAGGAGCACACCCTGTGCTGCTAGCAAACCTGGCCAGCATGCATGTTTACTTGGAACAGTGTCCTGGAGGATGCAAATTCTGGCATCCATCCACTCAAGGATGGGTGAGCTGTGTTCATTCAGCTCCAGCATCGTAGACAAGACTGACTTAAAGTCCTCCTATTCAGCATCCTGAAAACAAGGCACTGGTATGAACTGGACAGTGTGTACGTGACTGCAGAAATCGTGAGAAAAGACATGCTCTGAATAAACAGGGGTAAATAAATGCATTTTGAAAAAGCTTTATGTAAAATATTCAAAGGAAAACATTATACTTGCAAATAGTTACGCTTTTGAGTAACTTTACATGGGTAGATTAACCAACTCCAGTAGAGTTATTCATGTACCTAATACCAAGTGTACAAGTATTTGCTGATTCAGAGCCTGTGCTCAGGCTCTGTGAAAGAGCACAATGGTGCCTCCAAACGCTGCCAAGGTTTAAAGGTCTCCATGGGCAGAAGCACGAGAACTCACCCTGAGCGGTGCCAGCCCTGAACTGCAGCAGCAGCTCCCGTGGGCAGCTTCTCCGAGGATAAAACTGAAGCAGCAGCTTAACTGTGCTGGAATTTGACTGTCTCTGGAAAAAATGTTATTGCAGATCATGCCACAGACATGGTGGGATGGATGTTTGCAGTGAATCTTAGAATATTTCGTGGATACTAAGCAGCAATTAGAGTCTTCCTTTGGAATCAATTCATTTCCTACCGCTGTGGTAGTGGGGAGGATCTTATTGAAACTCTAGGATTTTTAATATTATTACACTAAAGACTCTCTCAGTATCAGCATCTCCATGGGGGAGCATTAGCACACTGTAATGTGTAACAACTTTTTCAGTTCAGGAAATCTTGTTGTATTTGTAATAGGGCATTTGGGGCATATATTATGTATGGGACATATATTTCTCATTTCCACCAGGCATCATCTTTCCTTCTCTCTAAATTACTCTCCAAATCAAAAAAAAAAAAAAAAAAAAAAAAAAAGGCATTGTATTCGTTATCGCTCAAAAAATATCTATACTTTCAATCTTTGGACCCAGAAGCCACTACTGGCCATCGGGGTTGTATGTGGCAGAAACCAGAAAGCCTTGGTCGAACAGCGAGGGAACGGAGCTGTAGTTAAGAATCCCCAGTTATTACCACAGTTCAGCAAGCACCAGTCTAAAATGCTTCACTGGAGAGAAGCACCAGCCAGGACAGGAGGAAGGTTTGGCCCCAGTCCAGGGCTGTACCCAGGAGCAAGCGGGACGCCAGGACTCTGCTGCTGCAGCGCACTCTGTGTCGTGTTCCGGACAGGAGTACAAACCCACTAATGTGCATGTTGCTGTCCAGGAGAGCCTCTCAAACATGAACTAATCAAAGCTCATAGTGCTTCTCTTGGTCGTAAGCCTGACCACACCAGCATGAAGAGCAAGGAGCTGGAATAACCCTGAGGATCACGCCCAAGAACTCCCTTGCACCCAGCTCTTCAGCACCTCAACAACCACAGAACAGCCACAGCTGGGCCTGGGGGAAATTCTTGGTCAGCCAAGCTTCTCAGAGGCTCAGAGAGAGCCAGAGAGGTGCAACAGTAGCCTGGAGACACCCATGGAAGGAAAGAGAAGGGCTGTTTGCTCCACTGCTGCTGCTCATCTCAGCCTGGCTAAAGAGGTGTACATAAGAGTCCAAATAAGATGGAAGAAGCAAAGGGTTATCCAGGTGAAAAGGAACAAGCTGAGCAGAGCACCTCAAAAGATGACCAAATCTGAGCAAAAAGAAAATGGGAGAGAGGAAAAAAAACCTGGGACTCACCCTGTTGTTACAGAGGTGGACCCTCCATGAAATGTGCCACCCCTCAGACAGTACCTGAGTTTGTCAGGGCAAAAGAGGACAAGTGGGAGGAAATTTAGGTGACATCAGCTGAGGGAGATCTTTCTCTTCTAAATCACAGAGGAAACCATGGCTCTGAGCAGGCAGCAAGTCATGGCAAAGAGGGGAAAACAGCTGTAAAAAGCACCCAGGAGATCATCTTGCCTGGTCCCTGCCCCGAGGGAATGACCGAGTAAATGGCTGCTAAGTGTTTTTAGGGGGACTTTCAACGTGACTGGTTGAAATCTCTCCAAGCTGCGTGTCACTGTCTCTGCTCTTGCAAAGTTTTTCACGGTACCTTTGCACAGTCTCTTGCTGCACTTCACACCCATCACTTCTTAAGTCTATCACAAAGGACAGAACAGGTTACTGCCTTCATCTTTAGTTCACCTGAAAATTGATAAGTTTGCCTCCCTCTATTTCATTCTTCATGCCAGGATTTTTTTCCTTTTCTTTAAATTAGCACCAAGACTATTTATCAAGATTCTTTCAGTCTTGCATCGAAGGCCGTTGATAACACCCCTGCACCAATCCTGCTGCTCTCCAGATTATTGTTGATGACCTTCCTTGTAGTAAAGGTGCTCAGAGCCAAATGCAGGACAGCTGCGGGATCAGTTCATGTGATTACGGCTATAGGCCGTATAGGTTCCACGTTATGCTGTGATTTGCCTCATCTTCTAATTTAATAAGCATGTTCTCAATTCTGTCACTGGCATGTGATGATGTTGAGCAGAACCAGACCTCTGCAGACCCTCAGGTTCATGCTTTGAGTGGAACCCTCATGGCTTCTGGTTACCCAACCAGCCTAGCAAGCCCTGACCTCTCTGGACCATATTTGCTTTGTTTGTTTTTTAGGCCATGGTGAGAGAGAGCTTGAAATCTCTAACTTAAGTCAAGGTAGCTCCTGAAACTGCTTGTCCCTGAACCCCAGGGATTGTCTTCTCTGGAAGAAAACTTGCTAGGTTAGACAGTTTGCCTCGCATCAGTCCCCGACAGCTGCTGCCTATCTCCTGGACGTAGTTTGTCTCAGAAGGAAGGCCGAGGTGATACTGACCAGATCACAAGCAGTCAGCTCTTCTTCCGCCTGGCATCACCAATCTTCCACAGGTTTGAGGCAGATCCCCGGCCAGGGGAAGCTGTTGAGATGTTTCCACCCAAGCAGAGGTCAGCAGATGAACCGTTTTCTTTGATGCTTTAATTAGCTTAGTTTTTGTATGTGGCAGGAGCCGACCTCTGAACCCGCGCTCGCTGGAAGCCGCGTGGGACGGCGGTGGGGCAGAGCCCGCGCCCGGGGTCGTTGGGGGGTGGCGCAGGGGCAGGGGACGGGCCGCCGAGCCCCGCGCCGGGCTGGCCCGCGGGGCCGGTTCCACTGTGGGCCGTGCCCGGGAGGCGGCAGGAGGCAGCGCAGCGCGGCCGCTCGGTGAGGGCCCCGCGGGACGGGACGGGGCGGCCGCCTGCAGGGGTGCTGGGGCCGATGCCGGTCCCTTCCCGGTCCCTTCCCGGTCCCTTCCCTTCCTCTCC
>JANIJG010020765.1:0-12437 GCA_024611175.1 Megaceryle torquata
GGCATTTTTAGAAAATTATTCATCCATTATAATTACATTATTTGATTAATAGTGGTTTTAAAGGATTGCTTGTAATGATCAAACATCTTAGCCTTATCTGGCTTTTATTACACTATTACCTTGTCATCTTTTGTGATAGAGGGGATAGATTTTTTCACTGAAATATTTACTTTATTCAAACATTCCTATATAAAATGAAAATGAAAAATGTAAATTCTGGATGTTTAGGATATATGCTTGCAATGAGGAGCACCTTAATAATTAATTCATCGATATAATGTTAAAATACATTGGGGTTTTATTTTATTTTATTTTTTCTTATATAGGAAGAAGGTCATCTTTTGTGGACAGATGGATCTCCTTATCTTCTAAAGGCTGGCATCTCAACTTTGTCAATGATACCAGAAAATGAAACTGACTGCTATGCCCTTCAGAGAGGTCACACTGGTCCAGACTATTTCTTCACAGGATTTTTCTGCTACATACAGCTACCATATATTTGTGAATATGAATGTAACTATATTTTTTCCAATCTTTTCCATATATTTTTAAAAGCCTTCCCCCAGTTACATTTATCTTTGAAGATATAAAAAGAAAAATTATTTCACGTTTTTCAATGTGGGTCATTTATTTATTTATTTATGTTGTTCTTTTTCAGTACCTCTGGTACCAGAGAACTTCACGTTTAGTGTGTATGATGTGAAGACAACTGAAGCTGTATTTATGTGGAGTGAAATGGACATGTGGCTTAAGTCAGGCTTTGCACTTATAATTAAATATTATTTTGATCAGTGGAAACCATACATTCTGAATTTGCCCATGAATGCAACTCAAACAAAGATTGTACAGTTGTCTCCTGGCCTTTGCTATCATTTCTTATTAGCAGCAAGGAACCCAGAAGGGGCACAGACTATCCTAAGTCCAATACTGAAGGTAGAAACAAGTAAGTTACAAACATAAATAGCAGTAATAACTAGATAATGATAGATTTTTAATATTTATCTTTCAATTATACAGTTCCTTGTGTTTATATTTTGTCTGAAAATATAAAAAAATCTGAGAATCAATTCTGAATCCAGGATTTACCAGTTTGTAGAGTGGATTCCAACATCTTAATTTTGCCATTGTGCTAAAATACTGTATTGGGATCAATGAGGAAAAACTCAGGAGTTTTCAGTGACTGCAAGCAGAAAGCCAGCTACAAATTATATTTCTGTCAAGTATGTTTTAAAAGCTCATTCTTACCATAATTTTACTTACAGAATTCCTACTGATATCCAAAGGTAAAGCTGTATGTCAGAGTAGCAGTAAATTACTTTTTGGCCATGCTAGTGAGCTCCAGAAGCATACATTCCAATCTGAAGTAAAAGACTGTGTTGGAATAAGCAGAGGTACCCCTGTATATCTGCAATTAAGACAAGCTTTGAGGTTTAAAAATACATTGTGTTTTGACCTGCTACCTGATGCAGTATGGCATAAGAAAAAATCATGAACATGTGTTCTAGTAATGTCTGGCTGACTAAAGCCAAATGAAACCTGCCAGTTGGTAGAGATGAAAAATACCTATGCATCTAAAGGTGATCAAATGGAGATGTCCTCAAGGAAATACTACTTCAATTGTAGGTGCAATTTTCTTTCATGTTCCTGCTTCTGTGATACTGGGAAAGTGTTCTTATTTTCAGAACTGAAAGAAAACATCTAGTCTTAGTATTTTTGATAATTCTGCAAGCTGGACCAAATATCAGATAGGTGTCCATTTTCTGAAAGTGAGAACAAAATACAGGTTTTTCTTTAGGGTGAAAAAGCTGTTCCTTTTCTCCAGGAAGTACATTTTGTATGTTTCACTACTTTGTCTCCTGGGCTGCTTTAATGGACTTGGAAGTCCCCTTATCTCCTGTACCTACTGGCCTCTCTGCTCCCTCATCTGCTGGTTTGTTTTCTGTAAATAAGACCTTGTAATGCAAGTTGCCTCTGTAATGAAGGAAAGATACTCCCACTTTCTCCTATCACAAGCAAATACTTATTTTATCTCAGAAATTACCTTTTCAGCTTCAGCTCTGCTATATATAGAAACATGATTGTTTCTGTAAAGGAAAAAAAAAAAAAGCATTATTTACTAATAGGACTATCTACTAATTATTGGACTGGTGACTCAATTGTTGGAAGAAGCACAGAAGACATAAAGAACTGTTCTAGAAATAATTGATAAAAATAATGTCCACTGAACACTTAGACTTTCTGAAATTCAGTAGATTTTGCCATATAATTCTTTAGGACCAGATTTTAACAAACAAACCATTTGTCTTAGATGACGTTTCTGATCTGACTGAAGTGCAGGAGAGAGGACTTAAGTGAGGAGATGGAGTTCTACGTAAAGAGCTGAATGATTCAGAAAACTGCAGTTAGATAGTGAGAATACTCTCCTACATATCAATATCAGATATACAGTCACAGTTGCTGTGTTTGATTTGTTCTAATACTATTTAGCATTTTATGTAAGTAAGTGTGGACTGTTAAGCCTCTCAGGCTGTATTTGAAAAAAAAGGGTAGTCATTGGTAAAAAGATATCAGAAGCTATTACCCTGTTTCTATTCCTAATCTTATTCAATAGGACCATTGAACTCCCAGAAGTTAGAGGCTACGTATGTTTCATCTGCAGAAATACATTTAAAGTGGAAGCCTCCACAGCATTCAACCAGTGCTTTTTTTCATTACTACCTCCTCAACATTTTGGATACTGAAACCAACATGTGGGAACAGTTGCCAGTTGAAAAAAGCAAGACCTCAATTGTACTAGGAAATGTAAAACCTTATCATCAGTATCAGGTATATTTACAGAATGTAGCAGAAAGAGGAACTCTGAGCTGCTATGAGAAGCCTATCTTTGTCACAACAGGTAATGTATCCATTTTTTGGAAGTTTTATTTCACTAGACAGAGTTTAAATTGAAAATACAGGGCATAAAAGTATTTTTAAGACCGTGTACAAATTGCAGTTTGTTAGGATGCATTGGTGGAAAGTCAGGGTAATTCTTTTCTATATTCTCTGTTTACTGATTCTAACCTTTAGAAGCTTCCAAAACAGGGTTACTTACTTACCCCCTTATTTATTTATTCACTCACTTACTTACAGCACATTAATTTGTGCTAAAGAAGTGACATCCCAATTGATGAATATTTATAGTTTGTATATTTATTTTCTTTTCATTACTGCAATGTCTCAAATTATGTAAGTGAAGATGAATTAATTATTTTTTTTTAGTCACAGATACAGTGACTCATATTGTGTCATCTTTGTGATTCTTTATATATCCAGTGGAACGGAACATGCTTATAAAGTAAATCCCTATTTGTTATGAGAAAACAGAAAGCAGAATCTGCCTGTAACAGGTAGCTGTCTACAAACTATTGTACTAAAAAATTAAATGGAGTAGTAGTTTTAAAATCATGACAGTTTTAGAAGAAAAAAAAATTAAAGCAAAATCCTCATTGGGAAGTGATTGTAAATTGATAGTAAGTTTGATCTATGGTTTTATACTGACATCCTTTTCTTTCATCAAGCTCTCAGTCCTCCTACAGCTGTTTATATTCACCCAGAGGATGTACAGGAAGAGAGTGTAATCCTTCACTGGAAGCTGCCAAAAGAGGGTCAGGAATCCTACGTTGAAGTGAAACCTAACTCAGACATAGGTGAAACTAAAAAGTTTTTATTAAATAATACAGAAGAATTGAAGGTTGATCTCCTAATTCCTGGAATGGCTTATGAAATAGCAGTGGCAAGTGTGAATAATGGAAACATGAGTGAACTGAAGACCATTCAATGCACTTTAAGTAAGACATCATTTAATATTGGAAACTGCAGACTATAATGCACACAAGATCAGCGTCATTATTGTTACCATCATCTAACAGATTTAGTAGAACAAGGCAATTTGCTAAATAGTCAAGAAACAAAACTAAAATATATGAAATGTACTGATCCAATCCTAACTGTTAACAGCCAATTAGGTGCTCTTAACTTTCAAAGAGGACGCAGCCTTGGCAAACCCATTGGTAGTACTGGTAACTGTAATGAGCAATGAGGACCATAGCTGGGATTGGATGAATCATTGCTTTGCAATGAAATAGGGAAATATTGGAATCATTCAAACAGATTTTTTACTTTTGGAGATGCATTAGTTTTCCCGTGAACTGTGGGAGATAAATCACTCTACTATTGGTGAGAGGGTGCTGGGAAAGGACGTTAAGAGAAGTAGAGGTAGCTGAAGGGTAAAAGCTTTGTGCTGTATATTGAAGGGTCTTGCTTGTTAGCTTACCAAAATGTTGAGATCCTTTTGTCACAGTATAAATTTTTTGTATATGTGAAAGGAATGGGCAGGATTCACTTACATGTGAGCTATGTAAAGGCTGCAGCTGTCAGGTTATTGATACATGAAATGCTGTACTGTCATTTTTTTTCTAAAAGATTACAGTATTTTGGAGAGCAGCAGGCTTAGTCTTTTTCAGAATTTTTAATATAGGATTAAATTTAATACCTTATTCAAGATGCGGATGAGAGAAAATTCTAGATAGGATATTTCCCAGCTGTCAGAGCCAGCTGTAAGGGAAGAAAACTAAACACATTGATGTTGCATCCATCAAATGTATCTCATTCTCCATGCTCATCTCCCTGTCCACATGTATATTTCTGTATATTTTTCATCTGTCTTGACTTACTTGGTGCATTTGTGGTTGAAAAGCTAATTTATTGATACCTTTGGAAGTCTAACTTGTTTTGATTCATAAACCATTTGTCAAATGCTTTAGGATTCCAGTAATAAACACCTAAAAGATCAAGTTGTTGTTTCTGAGCAATGATATGTTTTACTATGATAGCTATTTGTTTGAACTGGGCAAGCATATTTCTCAGGGCAGTTGCTTCTTGATTTATTGTGTGGGTTTCACTGCATTTATTTTCAAGTGATTTAATGTGGCAATTTTTTTCCCCCTTCTTTTAGAGCCCAAGCCTGTTCAAATTGTGGTCCCCTATGTGCTCTATAGCAATGCTGTGGTATTATTTGTTCACATGCCTGATAGTGGAGTATTTGATGGCATATATGTTACAAGTAAGGGAGGACCTAATGCAACGTTCATTTTAAAAACCGATGGTAAAATAACAATTGAAAACCTTACTGCAGGAACAGAATATGATTTCTGTGTCTCCACAAAAAGTGGAAATATGTTGAGCTCCTTTTACCATGTATCTGGTGTAAAAACATGTGAGTATTTTACATTTATTCCTATAAAATTACACCATATTAATTTTGGGTTTGTAAACTGTTGTAACTTTATTTATTTATTTATTTCAGTGCAGTAGAAAAGGCTATTTAAAAATCACCTTGATATCTCTGTGTAAGCCATTAGTAATTATAGCAATAAGTGCTATTTTTCAAACAACCCTCTAACAGTCCCTTACAATTTCTAAACAAGTTGTGTTTTTTTTCTATCAAATCTATAAAATGTCTAGCAAGTATTTTAAGAATTTAGGTTGTATTAAATTGTTGTCCTTGTGGGAAACAAGACACATTTTGACCAAGAAAATGAGTATCACTGGAGTTACTTCTGTCTCTTGAAATGACTAAGTTTATTTTTATGGTATATCTCTAAGCAAATAATAAAAGCATTGAGATTACCATTTTTCAAAATAATAAATGCAATAACAAAGACATTTAAAAAAGTATTATGGGAAGGAGACTTCTTCTAGCAAGGCCCTTAAAAAATGAATGTTAATAAGAACTTAAAAAATGTTTAAAAATACTTGATGGGATTCTATGTTTTGACTTTCCTATTTTTTATTATAATTATATTTCCAGATTTTTTTCTATTCTTGTTTTGTCATTTTCCTTTGAAATTCTTTTCTGCTCTCTTTCCTTAAGAGTAGAAATGTTATAAAAGGAAAAAAAAAGAAAAAGGTAGCAAGGAAGAAAGAAGAATGAGGGCAAGACAGAAAAATTCTTCCCTAAAAACCTTGAAAGCTGATTTTTCTCAAAATATAGTTATGAGAAAAACTTGGGTTTTGATTGATCTGATGAAAGCATTTCCTAAATTTAGCATGAAACTGCCTTAGAACACCTAGTTTGGTTTGTCTCTTATGGGGCCTCAGCAAAGTGAATGAAAAAAAAAAATACTGAACCCTCACTTGTATACGTATTTTTCCCAGAAAAAGTGCAAATTTTGGTACATTCCAGCCAGAAACAGCTGTGGTGGGGATGAAAGAGATGCAGAGAAGAGTGGAAGCTCTTCTGTAATGTGATCTGAATTGTACCATACAAGGCTATACTAATTAGGGATAAAATGTTTTCTCTTTTTAATGTCTCTGTGTTTGCATGCATGAGATCAGATTTTGCTCTATTTGTTCGAATCTGTTTCTTACTGTCTTCACTTTTATGTTTCCACAGGAGATATAAAAAGTGTTGGCTTGAACAGAGCCATGAATTGAACAGTAATGTGTTTTATGTCCTGTAGGTCTGGCAGCTCCACTCAATGTACGAGAAGGTAACGTGACTGACACTTCAATACAGATTGCTTGGGATCGCGCTGGTGGAGATTTTCACCAGTATGAAGTTACATGTACAAATTGTGCAAGTGCTTTCAAGGTATGTTTTTTAAAAGACTACATGTGTATAGGCAGTGCAGTTATTTTTCAAAGTCTTCTATTAAGTAATCAGAGGTTAAATTAAAAGCTATATCTCCCATTAAAAAAAGGTATAAGTACCATAAGATAAGCCAATTTCATCTTACCAGTTCTGAGAAAGCTGTATTTGGGTTTCTAGGTCCAGAAGGTTAAGGAAGAAACAGCAACCTTTTCCAACCTTACTCCTGGTAAGCTGTACACTTTTACAATTCGAACAGAAAAGGAAGGTTTCAGAGACAGTATTTTCGTGACAAAGGAAATAAAGACAGGTGAGACGACAGTGTTGTCCAATTCAGCATTTGTTTTACTCCATCCAAACATCTTGCTTTCTTCTTGAATTTTATTGTTGTCTCAAATATTCTCTTTCACTGTAATTTTCCTTATTCTTTGACTGCTTGTGTCCTTTAAGAATTTCAATATGGTTACAATGTAGAATGAACTAACAGTGAATTAACTTTTCAATGAGTCAAGGTGTACAGTCCAGTAACTGACACTTGGACACTGTCTGTCTACCAACATTACAGAAAATTTTTTTTTTTTTAGACTTCACTTCAATGTTTGAAGAGAACTTCACTTGAGTGCTGAGTTTGAACACACTTAGGTGTTCAGAACTAAATTAGTTTTATGATGGTCTCTCATTGTTCTCCCCTTACATCAAGACTAAATTTGGGGTTTTCTATGTTTAGTTTTACTTTGGGTTAGGAGTTTTGATTCTCAGCAACATGGTTCTGTTCTATTGTAGTTCTTTTCCTAGCTGCTAGTGGCTTCCTTCCATTATATATTTAAAAGCTATTATTTCACTGTTATTTTTTTTACTTTCTAAATTAAGATCCCTTGAAATCAGATGTTTATTCTTCTTTTTCTCACTCTAGCAAGTATGTTCATTCTGAAGGGTTCTCTCATTTTTGGAATGATGTTTCTCCTCTCTGTATCAGGTTTTCACTTGCAACACAATTATGTTGCTTCTTTTTGCTGGCTCTGTGAATAAGTCTATTCAGATATCACCAGAAAGTTAAGTACTTTGGCCAGTAACCTTTACTTGCCGTCTTGAGATAATAATTTCAGTCATATCAGTTCACTGTTGCCTCTGCTTTTAATATGCATGATGTTCTTATTCTAGTGAGACTCCAGTGAGACACTGAGAGTTCAGAGTATCTGAGCTGTTCTCCAGTAATGTACAGTGCCATAGATAGTGAATTATCCTGCTCCAGTGGAAAATGGTACCTTCATCTTGGTGTAGGGCTTCATGGTGTGGAGATAAAACAGTTTGGTTTGTTAGCTCTAGATAAAACCTGGGCCAGACTAGCAGTGTCACTCTTTTTGGCTAGCAGAATAACTCAGCAGCGGTCCCGATGCAGTCTTTACTCTAGGGGTACATCCACTACTGCATTGCTTTTTTGATTTAAAATTATAGTTAATAATAAACTGCGTACTACCATATAATTTAGAGGTAGAACTTCTGGGGAGATCCATCTCATACATATGTATGTATGTAAGTGTTCTCACTCATAGACTTCCATTCTCAGCTGGAGCAGGGAGCAGGATGAGGCTACTGGTGCAGTCTGTGTTCATGTGAATGCTCTGAGTGTCTGTCTGATCTGTGTATATTTTATATATGTGGTGTGTGTTTATGTTTGGTGTGTGTATGCCTCCTGGAAATACAGCTTCAGCTTTGCTACTGGTTGGACCTGGGGACATGGCCTCTCAGGCTGTTGTATCTGGCATACTTTCCTCTAACAGGTCCCTAATGTGAAAAACTGTAATAGATGTGATTAAAGGTTCACAGGAGGGCAGCAAGTGCGATCAAAGATACCTAAGTTTTACTTCTAATGAACCACTGAGCTAAAACTGACACAGGAACAATGATGTAATATAAAAACATTTGTGAGAGGATAAGTCATGGAGATGTAATTATGAGTGAGTAAGAAATGTTAATTCACTGATATTTCCTTTACAAGAACTAAGGACTTGAAACAGAAGAGAGCGAGTAGAAAACAAGCAGAAGGAAGTGGTTGTTTACTGAATTTATAAATAAGTTACAGAACTTGTGGCAACATGATATTTTGTGTGATGATTATGGTCATAGGATCAAGTGGAGAACAAAGATGTTCACAAAAGAGAAAACTGCTGAAGTTGACCAAATTCACAGGAATCACCTCTGGGTCAGGAAATCTTTGGGCTGCAAACTGCAGTCTGGGAGATTACCAAAGGGGATTATCGCTCTGTGCAACTCTCACTTTTCTGTAGATATACCCTTTTGGCCATTTGGACATTAGTCCTGTCATAATGTATTTAAAATATATTTTTTAAGTAATGCATTTTTATTTTTTAATTGTCACACAGTACCAAGTGCAGTTAAATATCTGAACTATAGCAGAGACTCTGAATCAGTAACTGTTGCCTGGCCACCAGCCCAAAATACATTTGATGGATATCTTGTTTTAATAAACAGTAAGGTCTTCAATGAAGAGAAAATGTTACCTTCTGGTATAAGGTATGAAGATTATATTTTAAAAATAACTGACATGAATTCAAAACAGATTTTTCATTTTATATTTAAAACAAGTAGCCTGGAGTGTTACTATATATGATATATATTTGATGGCTTTGTTGATATACATTGCTATATCCATGTGAAAAAAAAAAAAGGTAATTTTAACAACTGCATTTTTTAACAAATTACTAATCTCATATGATGTGTTTGTGCAAAGAAAAGCAAACAAAAATACTGCACTGGAATGAGCACCCCTAGAACTTGTGTGTCATTCTGGATGTTTCATCTTGTAAGACTTTCTAGTACTTGAACTCACCATGAACCATAGTATGATGCATTCTATTTAAGATATTATCATACTAAAATACTTTTTGACTGATCGTGTATACACATATATACACACATCATGCATAAATAATACCCATAAAACTACAGAATAAAAATATCAAGATATTTGCATTTTTAAAAGTTTAAATAACATGATTTATTTATTTATTTTTACATCTTTGTAGAATGTACAAATTTGAGAATCTTCTTCCAGGCACTGATTTCTTAATCAGTATTGTGACAACCAATGGATTAAAAAGAAGTCACCCCACCATCCTCAAGATTAGCACCTGTAGGTTCCTGGTATATTAACACCTTTTAATGATTTCAGATAATTGGAGTTGTTACATTTTAAGGTGTTGTCTAAGGAAATCTGTTCCTTGTTAAATCAATGCATCTTAACAATGGTTTGATTAATGTACATATATCTTTCTTTTCAATCTAAACATCCTTGAAATTTACTAAGTAAATAAAAGCTTCTAAAACACAAACACATTTTCTCTGTGGAGAATCTCAGTGAGATTCTGCCAGTAACTGAATCAGCATTAATGTTAGGATGATACAACTTCCTTAAGAACTTACAACCACTTATTTTATTTCTGATTCTATTGATAATATGTAGAGGTGAATTTAATTTATTTTATATTCTTAAGTACAAAAGGAAATCTGTCTCTGCTCTGAGCTATAAAATAATGAATTATAACAGTGTCTTCTGTAGATGTTAATTTCTTTCAAATTAATATAGATTATTAAATTTTGCATCCACTTCTGTCTTTACCTCAGATCCTGATCCACCGTCAGATTTACAGGTGTTTGGGCAAGAAGAAAATGCAGTCTATTTGTCTTGGAAACTACCCAGAGGAGGATTTGATATGTTTCAGGTGAGATAAGAATGGGAAGGAACCAATGCAAACCTTTTAAATCTTTTTTTTTTTTTTTTTTTTAAATTCCTCAATGACATTATCATCCTGTATGTACTGCAAACACAGAAATAAATATTTATTTCTGTAACCCACGTAAGTATGGGAAGGAAATAGTGCTGTGGGAGAAGATCAGGTAAATGCATTATTTATATTACATAACAGTTTTAAAAACTACTATAAATCATGCTTTTAAAAGCTTTCAAAAACTGACTTTTCAGCTAGCATTCAATAAAAAAGATTACAGGTCAATGGTTGAATTCAACTGTGATGTAATCTTTTTTTTTTTCTTAGCTTTCTAAATTTGTAATACTAATTAATTTCATTACACTGCACCATAAACAAATTTTGTATGGAAGGATCTGAATGTTTTGTTTAGAGAGTTCCAAAATAAAACTTCTTTTTTTAATGAAGCAATTTACAAGACAAAACTGCAAACATATGATACCTTCCATACCCTCCCCATCTCAGGCACTAAGTAGTTTAGGAATTTCCTGAGTGCTAAGTTGAAACTGGACATACATAAGAGAAACAGTGACTGTTTTTCCCGAATTTGTCTAATCCTTTATACTTCACAGTTTCATTATTTGAAAGAATATGCTTTTTAAGAATTTTTAAACCTGATATACTTTAGGTTCTTGTGGTATTAGAAATAGCTAATACTTCTCTATTTGCCATATGCATACCTTTCAAAGCTTTAATTTCTCAGTTGTCTTTTTTCAGTTGTATTATGTGGAAGTTGTTCTGGATCTCTTATTATTTTTTCTTAAATTTTTTAAGCCTTTGATATCCTCCTTGAGATTGAGTGTTCACCTAGGTTAGGGGTGTACAATAGACTTGTCAAAAGCTTAATAGCTTCCTATTCCTTTCCTAAGCAAAAATATGCTAGTTACATTTCTTACCACTGTCAGTCTTTTTAAAAAATCTCTTATGTAGACATTCTGAGACAATGCAATGTGACTCAAAAATTATAATTCATTAATAATGATTCTGGTGTGGGAATATCCTTGACCATTGAAACAAAGAATTCTGATACTATTTCTCATATGGGCTTGTCTATATTGAGTGCTCCCTTTGTACTTTGGTCAGCTAGTGGTGGCCTCTTCAAAACCCAGATGTGTTTATATTATTTTTATTAGTTGTTATACCACTTTCAATTTGCTCGTCTGTCTCCTTTGGCCTGCTGACCTGTATTTCTGCTCTGCCCTTATTCCTTGTCCTTCCAAAGTTAACTTGCTTGATCTCTAGTTTTTGAGGATATATTTTCTTAAAGTAATCCTCTTTACTGTTCAAATAGTTTTACTATTTCTACATTCCCTTTATTAAATTTTTTGAAGATGTATTATGTGTTAAAGTCACATATCAAAGTTTTTCATGCCAAGACACTTTTTGGTGTTCCTCACAATTTTCTTTTAATTTGCTTGATAATTTTAAAATATTTATCTTTTACTAATTTTTCTGGACTTTTATTCTTACAAAGAAACTGAGTTCTAATATTTCATGATTGGTATTATAGATCAGCTCTTCAGCATTTCTATTTTAAACCATATCCTTTACAACACCTAGCAAAAAAACTTAGTTATTTGTGTTCTTTGGGTCCTCTGGTCACAAACTATCCGCTATGGCATTTAAATACTTTGTGAATCATATTTCACTATGGCTTTCAACCAGTCTCTTGTATCCTGCCTTTTGCAGTTTGTCCTGTATTATCCTTTGCATTTTGCAGTCACTGCATGAACTCATTCATGAAATCAATAAAACCTCGTAGTAGCAAACTGTTTTTTTAAACCTGTCATTTGAATTGATAAAGATTTTGGGTATAGTATTGTATGGTTAACTTACCTGACTAGAAAATTCTTTAGCACGTAATAAGTACTGCCATGAGACATGTACTGCACTTTAATGGTCTCACATAGTTTATATCCCGATACTCAGATTTCAAGTATGTGGTAAAGATATAATTGAAGTTATGGGGAAGGGGGGGGGGGGGGAAGACCTGGACTCTGTAGTATCGGGATATAAAA
>JANIJG010020765.1:18570-28746 GCA_024611175.1 Megaceryle torquata
TCTTAGGGGTCTTTTCTGATCTTAATGATTTTATGATTATACTACTTTTTATAGTTGGGGTTTTTTTTTTTTTTTTTTGTGGCAATGACATGGTAGTATGAGAGAGACCTGAGAATTGTTGGAAGTTGTCATTGATTGACTACTTTGACCAAATGTCATGACATTTGTATGTCTGCTTTTGGGGACAATGCTTGACAAACTTCTGCCTTAGTCAGGGGGACTGAAGCAAAAGGTCAATGAGGTTTTTTTAAATAAAGTGACATAGGGGTGAAAATCTTCACATTTGTTTTGAGGTAATGTCTTGAGTGTAAAATGAATAAGAAAATACCTCAATGTCTTTTAAAGCTTGAACTAGGGCTGCAATGCTATAATACACTGATTTCTGTTAATATTTTTTTTTCTAATGCAGGGAAGATTGGAGTCAACTTGGTTAACCTCGTTGTGCTTGCTTTTACTTATGTATTCAGTTTACATTGCAAGCCTGAGCCTACTGGCTTACAATGGTTAATTTTTGGAATAAGTGCCATGGTGTTGTGTTTTGCAGTCCATATATTGTTTTTCACAATTGCAACTAATTCTCAACCCACTCATAATATATATTCCCAATATTGAGTAGTATTTCTGTAGGTGAAATTTACAGCAAAATTTTCTGACTGTGTTTTATAAAAATACTTCATGGAATTACTGGGATTCCAAGTATATGAAAAGTGTAAGAATTAACAATCCTGTGACTAGCAACACAGCAAGCACCAGCTGCATCTTGGATTTCAACAGTAGCACTAGTTATGACAGTAGTAATGCTAACTTTAAGGTTGAGAACAGAAACACCAGGACTATACAGACATTAATTGTTAATGGGGCTGTCTGTACAGCATAGCTGGGAGATTATCAACCACATCTCAGTAATGGTATAGCAACTTTAGTATAGTATATTGTTGTATGCAGGCTAATTAGCAATTATCCTCATGCAGCAAGTGAACTGTTCTTGGATGCTTTCATATGTTGTAAATGCAAATGCATTTGTAAAGGGGATTAGTTAAGTTAATGTCTTTTATTCCACAATTTTATTTCAGAACCTGCAAAGCCAGAAGGACTTAAATTCTTCAATGTTTCATTGCATTCTTTTTCACTGTATTGGAGACTACCGTATGGACATGTAGACAGATTTCACGTGGATCTTATTCCTGACCATGGTTCTGTTGTTATCCTAGATCTTGGAGTTAGGGAGTATCAAGTATGTGCTTTTATTACAGGACTTGCATAGCCAGTTTTTCCTTATGTACTGTGAGGCTGAAGAATTCAAGCTTGCCTCCTTAGCTATTTAATGCAAATATGAATATTAAAGTATTAATGAAAAATTGGTGAGAGCAAATTTCAGCATCCAGAGTTTGTTACCTAACAACAGGTAGCGAATTTACTTTTTTTTTAAAGTCTGCTAGAAGGATACAGCCAGTCATCCAAGGGTTCATGAATAGTTTAACAAAGGAAGGGCAGAGCTATTGAGTAATACAGACTCATTAATTGTGTACTTGCCAGGAAGATCTGTCCTTAAATCATTAATGCAGGCAACATTTAACTGCTAAGCCATCAAAAAGAAATAGGAACACTTTTTGATTCTGCTCTCTGGAAAATATAGTCATATTAACAGAAAGAATGGCTGTTCTCATTGTTTTGCTTTTGTTTTTTCTTGGATCTGCAAAGATACAGGTATTTGGAATAAATGCTTGCTAAATCTTGTTTAATTGAAAAGATGGGCTAGTTTAAGGTTGAGAAACTTAAGTTTCTCAGGCTGCTTTTGTGTTTATTTTTTTCAAAAAGGAATTTTATAACGCTTCCTGTTTACTCTGATAATGATGATACAGGAAAATAAATACAGGGAAAAAAGAGATACACTGATGGATGATTCCGTGATAAAATTAATAGTTACATTTGTGGTTCTTTAATATTGAATGTTATACAAACCTTATGGAGGGTAGTTAAATAAGATGGCAAAATACTGCACTTTACCTCACATGTAAAGTAGTATTTTTACTGGTGTATTTCTACAAGCTTATTAACAGATTACATTCTGTAGCAAAATGTTTAAAATTCTGGGGTTTGTTTTGTTTTGTTTTGTTTTCTTTTGTTTTGTTTTATTTTCATTATTCTTGGTAAAAGATTTAAATAAATCTATGTCCTATTTCAGGCTGATTTTTCTAATACTATTCCTGGAACAACATACAATGTTACAGTCTCCGCAGTTTCTTCTTCACTCTATAGTTCACCTGCGAGTAGAACAGTGACAACGAATGTGACAAGTGAGTTAATAATTACTGCTGAAATGTTGTTGGTTTGTGGTGTTGTTTTTTTTTTTTTTAACTATGCTTTTTTGTATTTATAATGTACACAGTAGTGCCTGAGAAATTATAATCGGCTTTGAACAGTCATTAGAATATTTTGTCTTCTTTAACCATAAAAAAACCCAAACAAAACCAGTGAGTCCGAGGTGTTCTATGGGAGTTTTGCTGTCAGGTATTTTTAAGAAGCAGCCCTGGATGTGAGTTGTAGTTGTGTTCGTCCATTAGTTTGTCTATTAAAAAACCCCTACAAGTTACAAGCTTTTGAAAATTTTGCTATTGTGTCATGTAGCAATAACAACACTCTGGTTTATATGTATAGTGTTAGACTTCAGAGACTTTAAAAAAAAATGTAGCCCTATCAGACATGCTTTGTAGGAGCATGCTGTTTGACTTTGAATGGGTTTAGTAAAAGGAACTGAAATCAAGCCTGATAAAGTATCTCAGACATTAAACTGGCATTAAACTCTGTTTTGTCCATGAAGTTCTTGAGCATTACATTTTTTACATTCTTATAAAAGAATGTTCTTACTGTTTCTAAATTCATTTAATCATTTTTGTAATGGGACTCTAGCTAGTAAAAAAAAAAAAAAAGCTTTTTATTGAACAGTACATTAGTTTTGATTAATTTTACTGGTTTGTGCTGGAAGATGATTTAATTTCTTTAGAGAAACTGTGAAGGTGTCTCCATTATTTGGAAAGTTAATTAAAAACTGATTTCTCTGTGTGTGAATATGTGTGTATATATGTATATACTACTTTTTTTTACATATTACATTTTTTGTTGTTGTTTGCTTTGTTTGTTTTTTTTTTCAGATCCTGGGCCCCCTGTGTTCCTTGCAGGTGAAAGAGTGGGGTCTGCTGGGATTCTGCTGTCATGGAATACACCACTGCATCCAAATGGGAGAATTCTCTCCTATATTGTTAAATATAAAGAGGTCTGCCCATGGCTGCAAGCATCTTATACACAGGTCACAACAAAGCCAGATAGTCTGGAAGTTCTTCTTACCAGTCTTAACCCTGGAACAACTTACGAAATTATGGTAAAAGCTTTATGAATGCCCTTTAGTATTTTTAATTCTGTGGTTTTTGTAAGTTGTGTGAGTTTATGGTAGATGCATGTAGTTTTTTCTGAAGGACCTTGTTAATTACTGTTGCCATATAGCAAGATATATTAGCCAGGTACTTGTCCACAGTAGTGGTTTTTTAATTTAATTTAAATAATTTCCAATCAAATTTGTACTAAGACATAGTTTCTTCTGTTGCTATTCTCATTGACACATGACATTATGTAGTAGAAAGTAAAAGGCAAAGGGTAAAATTTTCAAAAATGTCTAATTCCTTCTTCATTTTCATTGACATTTAATCATTCAAATCACTGGTGCACTTTGGATACTACATATGAATTTCTAGATTATTTCAGACAGATTCAGAAAAGCATGTAGGTACAGACTTCTGTCTTTGATTTTAAACTTAGTAATTTTAAGAGGGAATTTTCTTGCCTGAGTATCTGTTTAGATGTAGCCTGTAAACGCCTCAGGCTGGTTTTCCTAAGCCTGGGAGGTATAAGTGTTATCTCCTGAAATAAAAAATGTTATACTTTTCCCTTTCCATAGTTTTTATTGCCTCACTATTCACAGTGAATATATACTGCCAAAATCAATACATGTGTTTTCATGACTTCTGTACGTGTACATGGTTTACATATAGACTAGGCACTCCTGATCTGTCTCTGAAGTCTTCAACAATAAATGACTTCAAATGGACAGAAATTAATTGCTGTCCTCTTGGCAGTATTTGCCAAGCAGTTCTTTGCCTGACTTGGACTTTCATAAGATCCTTGTAGAGGTGCTTCTTTTCAGTGTCAAGAATGAAATGATGTGTTTGATTTGCTTCACTCCATATCATGTAAATTCATACAGCACAAATATTTAAAAAAATATTGATAGTGACCAGACTAGGAATAAGGCTGTGCAGTGATTCTTTGTAAAGGTGTGGGGTGTGTGTAAGAAAGTAAAAATCTAATTATGCCTGCCATTGTGGGAAAGTTGCTCACTGTGAATCTAGTTGTGATGACTATGCTGATAAAAGCTGGTATATGACAGCTGCAGAAATGTTTATCCTTTGATCTGCTGCCTCTAGTAATTTGCTTTTTTTTTTTTTAAAAAAAAAAGGAACTCTACATAAAATAGTCCAGCTACTATTTGAGAAAAGTATTATCACTTAGACTCTAAGCAGATTAATATCCTCAGAAAATTTAAGTTATTAAGATAATTCAATTTGCAATTCTGAGTACCTCAGTAGCACTTGTGTGGAGTTCAATATTAAAAGTTCTGCAAATGTCATTTGTTGCTCCATATATGAATCTTCCCCAGGAAAACTGTGGGACATATTAAATGATTTGGTTTACTTAGCCATAATTTGCCTTTTGGTGATCTGTGTGGGAGGCAATCCCTCCCATTACTGGAGCCTGAAATATTGATCTTAGAGAATTTGACTCAGAAAAGCCACTTGTGACCCAACAACCTTGTCTAGCAGGGACCACACAGCTTTTCTTGTGAGTGAATAAAAATCTGTTGCCAGACTAAGGGCTGTTAGATTATCTACTCTTTTGGTGGGGCCCTAACTGGCTGACCCATGAGCAGCCTCACTGATTCAATAATGACTCAGGTGGAAATACTTTTCTGCTTCACAGATGTGGTCAAAAAGAAACATTACATGTTTTCCTTCTTTTGAGCAATTTGTTGTTGTTCTTTGGTTAATTTTGGAGTCTGTTGTGTCACTTAAAAGTTGCTCTTGATTTTGGCATGGTTGAAAATCCTTTGTTTTAGGATACCTGGCTTGGTCCTGTTGTGAAATTCTCTTTGGTAAATACTGTGACATTACAGCTCAGCAAAGCTTATAAGCTCTGAATATGGGTTTCCATTCTGTTTGTAAGTCCAGTCTTAATTTCTGCTATCTAATGAAAAAAAAAAAAATAATCCAAAACAGTTTTAAAGAAATAGCAATTACAAGTGATAATTTGTTAAATGTTGGAGAATTATGGATAATTTTCAACATCTGCTCATTGATAATTTTCTAATAATAGGCACTCAAGGTTTTTTTCTAAACTTAAATAGTGACATCATACTTTAAAGCATCAGAATTAATATTCCTTCCAAATGTGAACTGCAACTACTTATTTGGGTAGTACTTTGTCATCTGCTTAGTATATTTGTCCTTTTTAAATGTTTCCAAGCTTTTTTTTTTTTTTTTCTTATAACGGCTCTCTGTGGCAGGGATCTCTAGAAGTTAACAATACACTGTATATGCATTTATTCTGAATTCTCTTCAAAGCTAATAATTGTGTCTAGCTGACGTCTATACCATGCAAAGTTTTGCATATTTATGTCATAGTAACTTTGAGTTCTCTTGAAATTACACATATGACATAGGAGTTTCCATGTCTGTCTTAACATTAGTTTTTTGTTCTGGGCCCTTTCTGCAACAGCTATTTTGATATGAGATTGCAAAAAATCAGTGTTCAGATGAGGACATACTTTTAGATTTATATAATTAATTTTAATACTATCAGAGTTTTCTGATTGCCTGTCAAATCCCTGAAGATCTCTAGGAAGTTTCCTCAGCTATTGTAATTACTGTAGCATTCATCAATACTTAAGGACATTTTGAGTTGTTCTCTCTGTGATGTTGAAGTAAGGTAAGGTTGGCTGGAGACATGAGACGTGTGTAGGGGGAGGGGGTGTTTGTATAGTTTAGAGAACTGGCCAGGGATACAGATTCTCCTTCACAAGCAGAATGTGACCTGCATTAGGAAGTGGATGTAGACATACATCCTAGACTGTCTTCCATGTTACCTCATAGTAACTTTGCTGTACTTCATCTGCCGGGGCTTAGTGCTTTTGTTTAAATATCTTTACAGTCTTCTGTAAGATACACAATTTAGTCTGGAGGTGTGATTAGAACACTTTTCCTTTCTGACCTGCTGGGTCCTTCCACTGTCTTTGCCATTTGTTATCCCCTGCGTGCTGTCCGTCACTTCTACTATGATGCACACATAGTTTTGCACATCTGTCCCTTCTCCCTTCTCACCCTGCTTTCCCCACAGTCTTCACTGTCAGCTCCCTCAGCACCTCTGCCATACCTTTGTTGCCTGACACTGGCAGGAAGGAATGACTCTACCAACTTCAGCCTTGCTGGAAAGCTTTTAGATTTGCTGCTTCTTTCACACACCTCTTGCAATCGCTGTTGGAATTTTGGTCATGTTTTAACTTTTGTTGTCTCTGTCACTCCTTTTTAAAATAAGGAGTTAGATTTCATTACTCTTTTGTTGAAAGTATTGCATGCCATGTCTCATCACTGAGTCAAACTTTCAGGAAGTCCTATATTGCAGAGCAAGTGGCATCACTGTTGTGTTTATCTCCATAAATTTTAGCAAAGTCTCAGTTTACTGACCTTCCAGGGGAAGATTCTGCTGTGATTGTGAGCACTGAGGCACACCCACCATAAAATGCACCCATAGTTCCCTGACCTGTTGTCTTTCTTTCAAAAGATGTGTTTTCCTTGGGTTTCTGCTCTGAGGGAAGTTGACCTGCTCTTGCTATCCTTCAGGAGCTCAAGAAATTAAAGAGAACCTATTTTGCTTTTTGCACTTTTAAGTTATATCATGAGTAAAATAAGAATGGGGAAGCAGTTTTAAGTGAATTGTGATAAGGAAAAGGCTTGTTACTGATGTTATTCTTGCTGTTGACCTTAGCATAAAATAGGGACTTCACATTTATGAAGTATGGATATTCACACGTGGTTTTCTCAATTTCTTACAGCGTCATATTTTTTCCATTTTTATTTTTTCACATTTAAATGTTAAGTATATATTAAGCAATACAATTATAAAAGGCATGTTCATTTGTATATCTATAGCTTAAAAGCTAGGTGAATCTCTGTGCATCCTTAAGATTTTCTTAGTCCTGGAAACTATATATCCTATAAAATCTCTAATTTGGTGTTTTTGTTGGTTTTTTTTTTTTTTTTTTTTTTTTTTTTTTTTTTAATTGTAGGTTGCTGCTGAGAACAGTGCTGGTCTTGGAGTATTTAGTGATCCATTTCTTTTTCAGACTGCAGAAAGTGGTAATTTTAATAAAGTCTGCTAATTATTTTAATTAAAGCTACTCTAATTAGTTCAAATAAAGTGTCCATGACACATTTTATACTTGAACAAATTGTGATGTATTTACATAAAATCCTAATTCTATTCTTACTCCCTCACTCGGTGGAAAAGGGGATTTCTGTCCTATTTGCTAGTAACAGCTTTTAAGGTTTGCATGTATTGGGGTTTCTTCTATGCAGTCTGTTTCTGTTGGGGTTTTCCTTTGCCATTTTCTAGGCTGGCTGCTTCCAGAAAGCAAGGTCAGAGGAAAGCAGAGCTACTTGTCAAGTGGACCCATCTGCTGTTGCCTGCAGCAGTACTAGAAGACAGAACTGTTGTGGGATCAGCTCTGGCATTGCTTACTTATGTCAGGCAATATTTGTTTAGTGCTGGAGTCAAGTGCCTGCTTTAAGAAGCCCAGCACAGAGTGTGTTTTACTAAGATTTTGCTTCTCAGTTAACTTCTTTCCCACCTGGATACAATCCTGCGTAATGTGCACTACGCAAACCTGCTTTGGTGGGGGGGTTGGACTAGATGTTCTCTAAAGGACCCTTCTAACTCCAACGATTCTGTAATTCTGAAGGAATTAAAATAGTACATGGCTGAAATGAAAATGTGACTTGATGGTTTTGAAGATTGAACACTTAGAGTCTGAATTTGCCTGATTTTTATTAATATAGTGTTTGTAGTCTCGCTTATGCTCCAGGAGCAGTTGTGCCTTGGCTGAAGAGTTGGCACCAGGCCAGTTACGCTAGTGTGAACCAGTGCCAGTGGAATATAGGAACTGTGCTGCCATGGCAGTGCCTGTCCCTCTGGGTTTAGGAATCCTGGTTGGTTTCTGTAGCTGTGGAAACTGCACAGTGCCACATCCTGGTTAATGGCAGGAAATCATCACTCTGCTTTAGATTTCTGAGATAATATAACGATTTATCAGACCAAATATGAGAAGGGTTAGTAAACTTGCCATGCAGAGCTATGCAAAAACATTATTTTTCACCATATTCCTATGGGCTGTATTTACTCATGTTTGACAGAGGACAACACAAACATTTCTTCATTTAAGAATATTAGCTTTTTACTTTTTGAAGTGTTTCTGCTTTCTGCATTTTTATTAAAGCTAAAGTCCCCTATTATCAATGTAATTGGAAGCTTTCTTCAAATTCTAGCTGAGAGTTATGTGTTACTGATAATACCTTTATACTTTTATCTTCTCGGCTTTTGTTTTTCTAACTGATGGTTAAAGAAAGACCAACACCTTGATCAACATGAAGAGGTGCAGTTTAAAGTATGAAATTTAGCCAGAAGATATGATTATTTAAATATAAATCTGAGAGGAGGTGAAAGGTCTACAAAAGATTCAGCAGGGCCTAAGCAAGAAGTAAAATATGAGGCTTGGAGGAACTGTCTCAATTCAGAAAGATCTCTAATTGTGGACAGTTGTATATTTTTAAGGCAGCATAGCCCTTTTCCCCTAAATACTAAGGTTAGCAGTGCAGGAACTGTTGCTGACCATGTCATGCAGATAGGACTAAGAGAGAGACACAGTACTGTAATTCACAGGGAAGTTCAGCTACTATGTAAAATCTCATTTAGATGCTGCATGCCATTCCTTTGTCCTGTGATTAATACAGACGCTCTGACAGAAGGCCCCAGAAACTGTCACTGATACAAAGAACACCATTTCTGCAGTAATAGTCAATATTCAAATTAAATTCAGCTATATAAAGCTACCAAAAAATCTATATCCAGCTGAAAAGGTGACACAGGTAAAGTGAAATATAACAGTGCAGTCATAGGCTGTTAAACAAACAAAAATGGGTAAAAAATGTTCTACTTTTAACATATTAGAAGAGTTGCTTCCAAAAAGAATATTTTTATGTTGACCTAACCAATTACTATATTATTATGAGACTGAAACAATTATATTTCTCACTTAAACTAGCTTGGAAAAGAGCTGGTTGCATATCAGCTTCTTTACATGTGAATGGTTGTTACTTATTTGCCTTAGGATTTGGAAGCTAGAAAAGGCATATTAAAAAAAAAAATAAAAAATTTCCAGTGCTGAGAATAAAAGTATGTCTCACTCCTTTTTTTTTTTGTTTTGTTTTCAAGCTCCAGGTAAAGTAGTGAATCTCACAGTTGAAGCCTTAAATTATTCAGCTGTAAATCTGATCTGGTTTCTCCCTCGGCAACCAAATGGGAAGATAACTAGTTTCAAGATTAGTGTGAAACATGCCAGAAGTGGAATTGTAGTGAAAGATGTCTTGGTTAAAGTAGAGGACCTTCTGTCTGGGAGGTTACCAGAATGTAATGTAAGTGTTATAAACCTTTTAAATTAGAAATAGATTCAAGCCAACTTTAAATGTAAAATTTGGGACATAAAGAACTTGGAGGCTTACTTTTCAGAACAACCCCAGATACTTTGCAAACTTAGGCCCACGGCAGGATATAGCAGCTGAAGAAAAACTTTTCTGTTCAAAATAGTTTGCATGGAAAGACTTTCCTTGAAAGCTTAGTTTAATCAAAGTAAAAATGTGAATTTTTTTTTGTTGTTGTTAATTTTATAAGGTTAAACTTGACATCCTTTCTACACAAAATAACAAAATACATAATTTTTAATTTTTACATTTTTGTTGTATATGGCATTCAATTAGAAAAAGGAAGAATTGGTGGGTGTTTTTTGTTCAGTGAAGG
>JANIJG010020766.1:9509-22311 GCA_024611175.1 Megaceryle torquata
ATCTATTTGCTGTAACTATACAAAATTATAACTATTTAAAGAAAGCAGATAACTTGTGTTTTACTTTTACTTGTCCTCATCAAAAAAAGATACTGAAAATAAATTTAGAGGTTTATGTGAATGCCTTACTCACTTGCTTTTTGTCATCTTGTGTTTAGTGAAAAATAAAAGATGGGGAAGAAAAGAAAACCAGACATTTCTGAGCCAAAAGCCTGTGCTTTGTTGTATATGTAAAATCTGAGCCCTATTTTCCTGTATAATGTTACTGTAAAACTCAGTCATATTCAAGCCTACCTATTGATAGCTTTTTCTACTCAGATTGCTGAAAGCTAGACCAAGAATTTATCAAAATACTGCTAATTATTTTTGGTCAAGTATTGTCTAAAGCACAATTATTTTTCAGACTAAAATTAATGTTCTTTTAAGCAACTACTGCTGCAGGGCTTTAAGTTTTAAAATGCACAGTATAATTACTTTCATACATAATGATGTAGCTAAGACTTTAATAGTTTGTGGTGTCTTCACATCCAAACAAGTAAATAGGTTTATGCAACAATTGTGTTGAATAAAGGTCACACACTAGCAAATGAAATAGAACACATTAGAATAAGCAATTTATAGATGATTTTGTAAAGTTTACAAAAATTATTTTTAAAACGTGTAGGCTCAGAGTCAACTATGTTGTGTTTCTGATATTCATATCTTGGAATAGTTTGTTTCACTATCCAGTTAATTTCAGAATTATACCATATGATGTGTTTGCTTTATGCATTCATAGGTGTTATCAAGAACTTTAAAGGCTTACTAACCCCCACCTGTGAGAAAAGCTTTTTCCTTTGTAAAACTGGAAGGATATTACAGAATAGAAGTAAGAAGAGATTTTACACCTTCTCTTGTCAGTCTGAATGATTCACTAGTCATGGTAGGCTGTATGCTCTATATCAATACAATTAAATAATCAGTACCTGTAAGTTAAATCACTTCTCACGCCCACTATAAAAATATGACAATAACACTATTCTCAGTATAGTTTTCATTTTTTCACTGAAAGCAATTACATATAGTTTAGAGACTACAGCTACAAGATATAAAAAGATACTTAAAACTTATTCTTTGTAGGTAATAAACTAAAAAGAAGAAAAGATACATTTCTGTAGTACAGTATGCAATTTTTACAGGGACAAGACACTGAGAGATAGTAAAGTATCTTTTGTTTATTTAATTGTAGGCCTGTAAATGCCATTGGGATCCTAAGCAAACAGTATTTTTGACTTGAGAATTAACTGCATGATGCAGTGGTTATAAAATGAACATTTTTTTTTTTTAGTGAAGCATTGGTTTAACACAAACTCATTAAGTAGGAACAAGGTGCTTAGTCTTACTATGAGTTGCATAGCTAGATCTTCTAATAACCTGCACGGAGTCTTGACAGCTCAAAAGCTCTGCTAATTCCATGTAAAACCTGTGGTCCTTGTATTAGATTTCCATTAGAAACACAGTTGGCAACAAAAGTTTTTTGCTGTCTGTTCACGGAGATATTTATCTAAAATGAAGTTGTTACCAGTGTGTTATCTGTAGTGTAAAAAATGTCATGATTAATAAGAAGTATTCTCTCTGAACTATATCCAGGTACCATGAAAAGTCCAACTCACTGTCTTTTTAATTTGATTTTAACAAGGCTTTAAAGAAGTAGTGAGAAAAACAATTAGGTTAATCTCTACAGGCTTATGTTCTACCACAATTCATGCTCTAGATGTGGACAGACCAACACTGGGCTCTCTACACCTTAGAAATGCAGATAAAAGGTAATGTTGTGTTTGAGTAATGAGTATCTAAATAGTGTAGCTGAGCTTTTTTTGGCACCATCAACAGCACGTTACAAACCAAAACATTTTAGGGAAGCTCTAGGTATGAAATTTAGATGTTCAGTCTACACAGTAGAATCAAGCATTAGTATTTTGAGGCTGCATGTTGCATTCAACATGCATGAAAGGGAATTATATATATTACACATTGTCTTTTGGTAACTTAGGTGGTCATTTTAATGGAGGGAAGACAATGAAACTTACTAGTGATAAAACTGGCCATCAATGAAGAAAGGCCAGAGAAAGCAATTCAAGGCTTGCCCTCCCTCCCTCCCTCCCTCCCCCCCTCAAGCAGGGAAATTATATGAAGTTACAGGGTAGAGAAAGAAGTTCTGAGGAATACACCTTTACAAACTGATACTGTTGGTTTGTCCTGGGCTGCAGATTATCTACTGAAGTTTGAAAATGAACTTAATTTAGCATTTATCTGCAAAACTTGAGTTACCTTTATTTTATAGCAAAATGCAATGCCATGATATTTTAGAATGCACAATATGTCTAAACCATTGATAGAGGCATAGGAAGGGGTGTGGCCACACTGGAGGCTTTAGGGACAGACAGCATTATTAGTATTGATAGTTTATGGGAGGTGGACTTGGACTGCAGGAAGCTGCCCATCCTGTGAAATACCATACAAATACAGGGATGCATAAGTGGCCTTTGCTCCTCTATAAACCCACATGTAGTGTTCTGTAGTAGGGGTCTGTGGTAGAAAGGAGCAGGCCAGGAGAATGCTAAGAATTTCTGTTCATGTCTATTATAAAAATTACCTGGTGGTATTTGAGAGTTCTCTCTCATGAGTTTTTCACTTGTGCTACCAGCCTGGCAGTGAGATTCACAGTAGTGTCACGTCATCAGCTCTGCACTGACCATACTAATTAGGAGAAAAGGTCTTGCAATGAGCAGACTCATAAGAGAGTGAGAGGTGGCTTAGGATACCACAGAGAAGGTTATTCCCACAGCTGAAAGTGGCTTCTGACTTTTTCTTCTCTTTTTGCACGTGTGTGGAGAAAAAGTGCTTTTCCCAAAATTGATACGGATGGCTCAGCTACCTTTTGACACACCCCGGGAGAAGGCAGGGAAAAGAGATCTGCTCAGTTCACCAGCTATTACTGTGCAGAGTAGCCTAACAGGTACAAATTGTACTTGAAACATGTGCAATTACCCCAAACTAAAGAAGGCCATTGTGGTTGGCTAGTGATATTAGATACGTGAAGTTGCTAAAACAGGTTAAGTAGTCTGGCAAGATTTGCTGGAGTGGAAGCTCCAGAGGGCTGGGGGCAGAGGGCACGCTGCCTTTGAGGCCACAGCCTGGAGAAGGGTATGAGCTGTAGCTACAGTGATCCATTCAGTTAATGTGTGTGAAAGTTTGGCAGACCCACTTCCAGGCCTGAGCATACATTTTTCTTTTGCAACAGTGCAGCACCCCCCCAGCCAGTATGCTGCAGCTGTGGCAGCATGGGTAGTCCAGGGAACCAGTCCTAAAAAATAAGCCAAGCAAGATAACAGACTGTAATTACTGAATTTGCGGAATGCAATATTATGCAGAATCACAGAATGTTAAGGGTTGGAAGGGACCTCAAAAGATCATCTAGTCCAACCCCCCGCCAAAGCAGGACCACCTAGAGGAGGTCACACAGGAACACATCCAGGTGGGTTTAAAATGTCTCCAGAGAAGGAGACTCCACAATACCCCTGGGCAGCCTGTTCTGGTGCTCCATCACCTTCACTGTGAAAAAGTTTTTCCTTAAATTTCTTTGGAATCTCCTATGCTCCAGTTTGCACCATATTAGAAGCTGGGCAAATGGCAATGGGTATCCATTTCTTTGATGTGGGCAGATCTCTGCAATGTCTCATTTCCCAGAGTGGCTTAAATTGAACTTTGGTCTTGGGATAGTTTTTTAAACATCATGATTTTTACAGCATCAGGTGTGACCACATTTCCATCAATACATGAGTCATAGCAATAATTAGATCCTTACTCAGCTTAGTAAGTGCTCTGCTTATAATATTTAAGCCAATTATTTAATTTTTGAGACAGAAAAAGTACTGTGAATAATTCTGGTATGAAATTCATGATTCTGTTGTGTAGATCTTTGCAGTAATTCTTCCAATTTATTTATATATCAGGTATTTCTCCCAATGCTTGCCAAAACTTAGGGTATGTCCTTATATGCTTGAGCCATATTTCATATGTTACATTGCTTTTTGTTTATTTTTTAATATAAACAGAAAGGTACAAATTAAGTTTTTTTGCTGGAGCGCTGACTGATAAGTTTTCCAAGAGAATGACATCAGTGGTATTATACATGGTTTTAAGATGTGCAGCACTGGTGATATTTATGAAGACATGGTAGGTGTGCATAAATGAGTATGTTTGTGTGCATGCAAAGTGGCATTTGTTGAAGAATCTGAGATGGGTTGTCATGGAGATTAAATACTTTGAAATGCTATTCATCAGTTGTGTTTGCTGGGCACAAGGATTTTAATTCTGTTACTTTGAAACTTTCATTGTAAAATGTTACGCTTTTACCTGCATTGCAAAGGCTACTCTAGCAGGCTTACTAAATACAGATCTGATGAGCCCATTCAACTTGAAATAAAATGATCTACTTTTAATCTACATTACAGTTTTAGTTTCTCAGCCATTAAGGTACTCATCTTACCTGTGTAATGTTTCAGGCTATTTATAAGATGGCAGAAAATTGTCAGCTTCCTCAAACCTTCCTACCCCCATCAATAAAAAAAGTAAAGTTTTGGTCACTGGTAAGTGAAAATATTTTCTTTAGGGGGAAATGGTATAGAAATTGAAGGCATCAGATATGTTTTGCTAGCATTTACTTTTACAGTATTATATACACATTTCCAGCTTTCTTTGTATAAAAAGCTAGGAAATTTCGGATGCTTTTTCCATAAGTTATTAGCATAAAAACTTAACAGACAAATTTACCTTTAAAGAGCATTGTTTTCTGCATGAGATCATTGCTGTGTTGCAGTTAGCATGGTTTTTTTTTAACCAATAAATCAATGAAAATGCTGTAACAAATGCTGCATATGTACACAACATCACACACTCTGAATGACTAATACAGTTTTTGTAACAGTCTTGAAGTGATGATTATTAACTAGAATTATATATATTTATATTTAAACTGACACTACAGAATTCTTTTGAGTCTTGACAGATATGTGGAATATTTAAATGGAGTAATTGTAGTTACCAGACCTCCTGGGATTAACCTGCTGGAAAGAAAGTGACATTTTTCAAAGAGAAAAATGAATTTATAATGTGGAAAAAAAAGCTAAAAATGAGATTATGGTGTGCCTGTTTATAACCATTCAGGAGGAAAATATGTTTACATGGAGTTACTAACATGCTCTAGCAATATACTTTACTTACACTTAATTGTAGAGTGCTTTTGAATATAACTTAGAGTTCTAGGTTTCCTGAAATAGAATAAGTCATACTGACAGGAAACTTGGCAGTTATTGTATTTTTGGTACACTTGTGTTTAGGAATTGATTCTGTGCTACTTACATTTTCTTTGGGAATAACTCTAGTGAAATCAACAAGATCTATGCCGATATAGAAAAAGTACATCCAAAAGAGAACACTAACAACCTCTCCCTCTGTGACACAAACTATTTTTGGATAAATCACATGCTTTCACTTATAAAAGGGACATATTCTCTCAGGCATATTCAGATTTTCAATTAGAGTAGTTTCTTTAATGACAAACACTGCCTGCTGAACTTTCCTGGAGTTGAATGGAATCACAAAATCACCACAATTTAGGCTGGAAGAGACTTTGAGGTCATCTGGCCCCACTCGAAGTCAGTCTAACTTAAAGAGGTTACTCAGTACCTAGCCTGAGTTTTGAGTGGTGACCATGCCATTACTTCTCTTGGAAACCTGTTCTATTGTTTGACTATGGTGAAAATATTTTCCCTAACATCTAATAGTATTTTACCATGTTGCGATTTGTGTCTATCAACTCTTATCCTAGAAAGAGTTTGACTCTCTCTTCCATACTCTCCTAGTAGGTAAAGACAGTAATAACATCAATAAAATGATCTTGAATGTCTCTTCCACACGAAACTATTTTATGATTCTATAAGATCTCCCCTTTACTTATTCTTAAGACTGAATGAACCTACTTCTTCCAGCCCCTTCTTGCACACCATGTAGCCTGGTGGCTGGCTGGTATAAGTAGTGTCCATAGAAATTGGGGTGGATTGCTAAGAACAAAACAAAAAACAAACCAAACCAAACCAAACCAGAAAAAAATCAGGATTAAGTGAAGAGTTCTTTTTTCAGAAGAAGGAAGTGATTAAGTAGGAGACTTTCAAAGACTCCTACTGCATATCAAGTGTGTGTTTAATGAAACATATAATGCCATCTCCATAACCTGGTAAGGAAAATTAAGCCCTAAGAACCAAAAAAAATTACAGGTTGAGAGAAACATGATATTCATGGGTACTGAAGTGACCTTAATTCATTATCTACCTAGGTGTTATATTATCTACAGCATAAATAGAAGTGAGGCACGATGTATGACAACTATCTTCCTACATTATACAATTTTCATTTCATCACAACTTCTACATTATATATATAATAATGTATTTTTTAGTAATTTAACATTTATCATATTTCCTCACCAGGCTTGAATCAGTCAGGACACAATAAGTAATTTTCTTCTCCCAAATGCTCCAGGCTAATAAATTGATAATGCATAACTAAGATGAGGTGAAACTCACAAATGATCCTCTTTTATCTTTCTGTTACATGCTATTTAGAAGCTAAACCCCTGAAGTTACTACCATTACTTTTCCTGTAACTATGATTATTAGGTAGCTTCAGCTGCTATTACTAGGAATAAAACCACTGTTGCTAGTGTCCTTTTAGGAACAAAAATTTTTCATGTTTTTCCCATAGCATAGTTATTTAGCCTTTCCTGAAAGCTACACTTGCCTAGAAGTAGTACCTGCTGCTACGCTCTTTGGTCACTTTCTCTCCTCACCCAGACAGAAAAAGAAGATACAAAAAAATATGCCTACCCTATAAACTGCTACAATGAATCATACAGTTTGTTAATTAAATATAAGCATTTAATAGCAAAACATTTGACCAAGTATTTCTTGAAGGTTATCACATGCAATTCCATCATGGTTTAACCTTTGCTGGCAGCTAAACAACATACAGCTGCTCACCCACTTCCCCTGCTTCCCTCCACAACCCCTCATGAGGAATAGGAAGCAGAATTGAGAGGAAGGAGGAAAAAAAAAAAAAAAGTGAGGGGGTTGAGATAAGGACAGTTTACTAAAACAACACAAAGAAAGAAGAAAACAATAGTACTAATGTTAAGACTGGTAAAATAATAAACAAAGCAAGTAATAGAAGCCAGAAAGGCTCTACCTCTTCTCAAGATACCAACTTTCCCTGGTCCAGCCACACTGAAACTACATACTGAAGGAAGCTGAAAACATACACCCCTGGACAACCTTCCCCTTATACAGGGACATGACCCAGTATGGTATATCCCATTGGCTGGTTCAGTTATTTATCATGGATGTGGCCCCCCCCCCCCATCTGAAGCCTCTCTCAACTGCTTGAGCCAGCAGCTGTTTGTGATAATTAACCAAACCCAGGATGGAATGATTACCCTGTCTGTGAGAAGTAACCATGATAAATAAAGAGTAAATAAAGGGAAAAACAAACAAACAAACCCCAAACCTGCAAAGTTCCTTTAAAATATTGTATTCTGTTCTTAAGCTGTCTTTGTCAGGGTAGTGTAAGCATCTTGTGGTTGTACATTAAGCTAAGTGTATACTGAGTGGTTCATTCTCTTTCTTAGCTTCTCCTCAGGGTGAGAATTAACTATGCACTCAGACACCTTGTTTTGGTGGAGTTAGTATTTTTACATTTTTTAGAATATTTATGTAGAAAGTGCCTTAACTGCAGAATATTATCAGAATGAAGGACTCAGGGGACAGCAAATTACAGAGCAGAACATTATTATATATCCCAGTAACTATCCTTTTAATCCTGTCTCAACCTATACAACGACAAAGGGGCAGAAGGAGCGATAAAGGCCTGTTTCCCTTATTTTCTGAATTTGCATGTGATTCTACAAAGCAAGGCAAGCACTGAAATGTTTAACTGCTGGACAGTGGGATCTTCTCGGGTGTCTGGAGGAAGGTAGGTTGTGTCATCCCCCTGGAAAGCTGTCCTAGGGGATTTCTTTTCAGGAGCTATACACAGAAAAGCCAGACCAGTTTGGAAGAGGATTTGTATCACACCTCTTTGCTATTCAAGGAGAATGTACTACTTTACCAAACAAGAGGTGACAGGTATGTTTCTGAGTTCCTCTTGTTTGAGGTCACTTTGCACAGCTATTCATTCTTCATTGGAGATGAGATGATGGACAAGTATGGGAGTCAAAGGGTTAAAGGCTGCATATGGTTCTGCAAGATGTCTGACTGCCCAGCACCTATATATTAAAGAAGCTTTAATAAGATTGCTGTTGTTTTCAATTTCTGTATTTTTGTCTTTTGGATTGTGACTATGAATGAAAGGTAACATTGTAGTAAAACTAACTATAATCTTCAGATGAAACTTAATAGATGTCTCCTTTTCCCCACTTTATTCTTTCACGTTTTGCTGAATATTGGGAGAATAAAAAGACAAGGAAGAGAGGGAAATATTTGCCTAATATGAAAGAAAGTTACAAAATGAGCATTCAACTTGAAGAGAATGTCAGGGAACAACAGTACCTTATACCGCACTCTGAAAAATTGTAAAAAGTACAAAGGTTCGTAACATATTGTAAAGAAAATTCTTTAGAAATTCCTCCGTTATCTTAGAGGTAACAGACGCACCATATGCTGTGTCTGGCAGTTGCTATGGCAACTACTTTTAAGATTTAAGCATGGGGAAACTATTGCCTAAAATCTCCAAGACTTGGGGCCAAATCTTGCATGATGCTGAGCACCAAGGGAGAGTAAAAAAAGACATAAAGGAAATCTTAAAATATCTTTCTTGTTAGCTTTTGAAATTTTATCTTGAAACACTTCTCATTTGTTTCAGGAGATGGCAAGCCCTGGACTCCTGAGAGCATTGAAAAAGGGATGAATGGGATGATTGCAATATCTTAAATTTCATACCATGCAAATTATTTACAATGAAAAATAGGAAAAATCTATTTGTTCACAGAGGCATTTTACATTAAAATTGTGATATTTATCTGAATGTTGTCTTGTCAGTGTTTTATGTGCTTGTTCTAGCCTAGAAGTCGAAGAATATTAAAATTCTTGAAGGAAATAGATAGGAAGGTAATACATCTTAATAATCTGCCAGTACCTATTGAAAATTAGCATATGCAGATTTATTTCTGTGGAAAAATAGTTTCAAGCTTTGAATAATGTTTGTGCTACCCCACCAGCAGCCTGCATAATTATAAGTGTAATAATAATAACAATCTAAGTGTAGGAGTCAAAAGAGACATAAAATATCAAAAAAAGGATGCTTCCAAGGAAAAATCAGTGCAAACAAAATTAAGATTTTTTCATCTTCACCTGAAAAAGGTCTGTTAGACCATGGTATGATGAATGCTGTTACAAGCGAGTTCGTCACCTTGGTACCTGAATTTTTGTGATCAAACTGCTTCACAAGTTCTATCCTGCCCACATACATTCTACAAGGCTTCCTAGGGGAGTCTGCAAAGATGGGGCATTATTTAGCCAGGATACAATAGTTGTGTACTATAGGTCTTAATGAAACTACCCATACAAATTGCACAGTTTGGCCTGGAGTTATTCAGTAATGGTCTAATCCAAACTCACTGAAAAAGGTGGTATTCTCTTTATAGTCATCCCCACACTTTGTCTGAGGCACTGCCCATGCTGTTAACCTTATTTTCATATATATCAGATTAATCATTACCAAAAATGTCTTGTGTTTTGAACACACATCATGTAACACTGTTTTTTAAAAAGCAAATAATTACTTTTAAAAATTTCTATTTAAAAATCTTACTTTATATGAGATCCTTGAAAGAAAGTTTAATTCATCTCAAGGGTATTTATCTCATGTTGTTAGGTCACACTGGGGTGAGAACTTTCTCTAAGTTCCCCCTCCAAAATAATATAACCTGAGAGCTGTTATCCTGTGGTTTTGGCTCTCATAAGCTGTCACAAAATTGCGAGTGCTATTATTCACCAGAGAAGGTGTTTCATCTTCAAACCTAATGTAGGTACTAGTCCACTTGGGGGTTGTCAACTGAATGACATTATTTACATTAGAAAGAAAAATATGTGTTTTAAATACACCCTGTTCAACTACAAAGATCCTTATTCTGTTTTCCTCACTTTGCTACTCATTAATGAAGGCACCTTAATTTAACTTCTTGAGAAATTCTTTGATGGACAGCAGAAAGAAAAGGTCAAACTGACTTGCAGGTAATGTGACATTGACTAGATTATGAAAATAGCGAATACATTTCTTATCTGAGAAATTATTAGTATGTAGGGATCTGAAATGAGTAGCAGAGGTTGGAAGAAAGTGAGAAAAGTGCTTCTTTTCTGGCTACCAATCCTCTTTAAGTTTTGCACAGGGAATTCTAAAAGAATCAGGACTGTATTGAAGGAGATTGGGTTTAATCTGGCAGAACCAGCTGTTAAAATCACATCTGTTTTCTGGACCTACTATTTAAAAATCATTTAGCATGTTTTGTTCTCTTCTGCTACTTCCTCTCTGAGGAAATGGTGACCAGCTCCTTCTCCTCTGTTCACTCTCCACCCAGGTTTGACCCTGAAATTCCTGCCACGTCTGTGAGAAAGACAGACCTTGCTGACTGCTTAGTTCTGTCTCTATCTTCTCTCTGTCTCTGTCCTGTCTGACCTTCTAGAAATGGGTAATATTTGCTTGGCAGCCCATTTCTGAAGGGGATATACTTGATTTCATCACAGATCTGACAATTTTGGATGCCATGTTAAGGTATTTGCTTGCAAAAGCCGACCTGCTGCTGAGTATACATTAAGGCACTGATGTTCACAGTATAGCTGATAGCTGGTGGAAATGAAATAATCTGTATTGACACATTTGGAAGTTTCACATCTTTTTCCACTTAACATGCTAACGTGATAATTGCTAGACTGATGATTTTTCCAGTGACATGTCTCCTTTTGTCAATATTTAGACCTGTGTATAGAAAGCTTATCTATCACACCTGGCTAATTTTCACTTAATTTAAAAATAAATGGAACATGTTTAGTTTGCAGGGTTAGCAGAACAAAAAAACGTTTTTATAAACATTTTTCTTGAAACATTCTTTGAAGGATAGGAAAAGATAATGAGAAAAAGGATACAAAATCTGGCTCAAATGAAGCTAGGTTCCAGGAAACAGTCAATTATTTTAATGCTTAAATAAAGCAAATTGAATATTGAATTTAAGGTTTCATTTTGTTTACCATTTAATGCAAATAAAAGCAAAACATAATGCCAAATAAAAATAACAACAAATATCCTATAAAACCACTTAGTAACACACTCCAGGAGACAGACAGATATTTAGCTGAAGTGATTCTGTGTCTCATTGGACATTTGTTCATAGGATTAAAATATTGAATCTCAGAGCTCTATTCTTCAAACAGTTCATTCAGCTAGGCTTCTATCATAGTGTTTGTTTGCTGTGTGTGCAATGACTTCCACTGTTAGTGATTAGGTAAGAATTTGTCAGTGAAGGAACATAGGCAGTAGTATTTTGAGTATCCCAAAAGAATGGGAAAACTCTATCAGCCTTAGTTTTCCTTAGCTTGGGTGCTTTTTTCAGGACTAATCCTCATGAATGAGTGTGACCAGACTGATCTGCAAGAATAGCTGTCATGACCATGGAAGGAATCACTTAACCATTATTTTGTAAGGTCAAAGTCACAACATTTCTTCTACATGCAGTTGTCATTCTTGCCGTAGTTCTGTTTTCACACCAGTGTCTTGCAACTGTGTTCTACCAACTGGGGTGGAAGGTTTATTCTATCTTTAATAGCATCACTTCTGTCGAGAGGAACTGTGTTCACCTACTTAAAGCTCTCAGTCTATAACACTTCTTAAATAGTTTTGCTTTATTGTGGTAAGCACTGATATTCCAGTCACATGACATGAATTCTATCATGGTCAGTTTTTACTTAATCTGAATTATTATGATATCTTATGTGTAATACAGGTGTTTCACAGGGTTTTCAGTATTATACCTATGATATATCGTAACTTCTGGATGTCATTAAGTTAGTTAAAGTTTTGTTTTGTTTTTTTTTTTCCCACTTTTTTTCTTCAGATAATGAGAATCCCCCTTTTTGGTTTTGCATTTGGAAACTTTTGTCTCACAGTCTGAAGGAGAGCTAGTATTCTAGAAATATGCTACTGTGAATTTGCAACATGCACCTACAGATAAAAGAGGTATAATTCATACTTTTTTATCCACCAGGTCATCATCATTCCTAATCATTCTTTAATGCTAATTTATTTCCAGTATCACAAATATATCAACTGAAAAAACCTTTTGTCTTGTGCATTTTTATGAGATCCAAGAATCTTTTTCTGCATAACCGCAGTCATCACAACAGCTTTTCTTCTAGTTACATAAATTAGAAGTGTCAGAAAATTTGCAGAATGCCTGTTACTTGAAGAGATCAGGATTACAGGAGGTTTGTAATCTTTCACATCAAAGTACCCTAAGACTTCTGGAACCATAAAACTAAACTGCAGACCATGGGTCAAACATTGCCATCTTTCAGATACTATCAGTCTTGTGATACGTATTCTATTTCTGTATGTTTCAGCTGCTAAAATTGTTTGGATAGAGGGGAATCTGAGGATTTCTTTAAAAAAAAAAAAAAATTCCTAGACTTCATGTTTCTCAAAAAAAAAATTTAAAATA